>BMAV01022895.1:0-62983 GCA_019973955.1 Trichonephila inaurata madagascariensis
CATCTTTTTTCAATATTTTAAAACCGATATGATCTCTGTATTCAGAGATGAACCAAACGTATTTCCAATATGCCGAAGATTGGCCTGAAACAAATATCACAGGAAATAACAGTTTTCAATGGTGTTTTTTGACTTTATCGCAAATAAAGTGCGCATTATACGCCGGATTTTACGATATTTTTGGAAAAACTGCATGAAAATGAAAATTAATGTGAATACATGGTATACAATAGTTTACTTGATCAGACACAACTCAGAAAAATATTTTATGAAGGTTTAAAACTATCTATAAAGGAAATTAAGTACCCGACTTTGCAAAAGCTAGCTACTTTTCAAAAAGAAATGCTTAAAGTCCTGTTGTTCTCCTTACTGCACTCTGCTCTTTGCTGCTTCATTACGAAGACGACGAAGGAACAGTAAGTCCATTAGAGACACACCATGTTGTTCAAAATAGAATAGGGCGGTTTCAGCAACCTTTAGTCCCTCACAATGTTATATTTAACGTTGACGTCCTAATCATTTCGGGCATTTTTTTCATCAACTGTGGCAACAGCAATAATTTCTGCATGTCTTGCTCTGCATCGTTCTGGAACGAGTCTGGACGTGGCGTTTTTTCATTCTACAAGGGTATAACCAAGTTATCCAGACTGCCAGGTTATCGAGTGCCGAGTTTTCGAGACTCTACTGTACGAATAAAATTATCTGTGATTATATTTTAAAAATAAATAGAAAGAGAAATACGGATGGAAAAAACAATAATATTATTTGTAAAGCAATACTTCCACTCCTTAAGTATAATGGAATTGAAATAGGAAATTTGATTTAAATTAAAAATAATAAAAAACAAGTTAATTGAAATATTCCTCTGTATTAGAATAAAAATGTACGACTTAATCGAATACAAACAGATGGCTTAAGCAAAACAATTTGTATTGAAACATCTCATGTTACATTGAAGCGTTTAATAACTGATGAAATCTGAGGTTTCCATTTAAAATAGATAGAAAATAGAGTTTTCTCTTTCGAAGAATTTCATAGAAATTTGTATTTACTTTTTTGAAATAAAACTATCCACGTACACATCACTGAATTTAATTAGAATAGGAAACGGGATACTTATAAGTATTCTGTGCTTCGTTGTTGTGACATGTTTCGGAAGATCTGGTGAGATTGACAAATTTCTAGGAACTGTTGGGAATTGAATACATGGAAATTCTCCGTTTACTTAATATTTTCAATTTCGAGGGAAACCAATTTTGCAATTGATTCTAAATTTTAATATTTTTTCATCATTTTTATCTGAGTCAGTTATTTTGACATTGCGAGATGTTTAAATTCGGGTTTAGAATATTTTCCAGCAATATGATTGCTACTATTTATGTTTTTGTATCCAAAAAATTTTTTAAAAAGTCATTCTATAAGTTTTACCAATAAATCTCTAAGTTTTTGAATTTTTCAGTTTAAATATTTGATTTCTGAGACTTTATAAATGTTGTATTTTAAAAGTTCAAGTATTTAAATATTTGTTCTTGATATAATAGCTTTATAGATTCAATTAAATAATTAAGTTAAGAATTTTTGGAACCCTTATAACAACATTTCAAACATATTTTTTGATTCAGTTTTTAAGGAACAATGTTATTTTTTTCATGTTATGCACAAAAGCTAAATTGTATCTTTTTTCGTACATTTATACGTCTAAAATTGAAAATTATCGCCATTCAAAAGTATTTTTACCAGCAAAAAATTACATTTCATTTCTTCTCGTAAGAAATAATTTTATGTTTGTGTGTTTTAATATCCTTTGTGAAAAAAATAATACAGGTTTTGGGAAAATTTTTTACCCAGATTTAAATATTTTTAGGCAGAATCAAAATTTTCAGGATTTTAAATTTCAGAAAAGTAAAGCACAACATTTACAGAACATTAACAATCAAGGTTACGAGGTTCACATCGCCAATAACCTTCTATATTGTTTCTACCTGTGATTTAAATAAAATTTAAAATAAATTCAGCCAATTTATTGAAATTGTTAGTCTCTCACATTCAAATTATACCTTTATTTGTCTACTGTATATAAACTTTTTAGGGTTTAAGGGATCGTAAAACCCTATTTTCAAAAGCGTATAAATGGATAATATTTTGACATTTAGTGTCACTTAGATTAGAAAATGTATATAAAATTGTTTTAAGAATAGTATTACAATAAAAGTTATTTAGTCAATATTTTGACAAAAAATGAACATAAAATGACCCATTTTCAAAATATTCTCCCTTTGTGAAAAATGCTTCTATTATAACAATATTTTGTCTGTATATAGCTCAGACCTCTGTACAGAGGCTCAACTAGAATTTTTGAAATATATAATTTAAAAGTGGGTTTATTCATGTTTTACGACAACAGAGGGGAGAAATGTTAAGAAAAAAAAACGCCTATAATTATTTGAATGGGTTGTAACTCTGAAAATAATGTGAATTTTTCAAAAATCATAGTTGAGCCTCTGTGCAGAGGACTGAGCTATATACAGGCAAAATATTATTATAATAACAGCATTTTTCACAAAAAAACAACAACCACATTTTGAAAAAAAGTTATTTTAAGTTAATTTTTTGCCGAAATATTGTATTTAAATAATTTTTTTGGTCAAAATGTACTTAAAACTATTTTATACATGTATTCTAATCTAAGTGACTCTAAATATCATGAAACTTATCCATTTATGCTCTTTTTTAAAATCACGGTTCCGAAAGTAGTCAGATACCTTAAATGCTTCAACATGGAATACAGGCTTTTTTCTGCTTGGATGTTTCATATAATAGTGTGTTAGAAATTTAGAACAATAAAGAGTTTTACTTGCTTGGGTTCAACAATTACTAACGGTAAAAAATTATATTCTAAAATTTAAAAAAAAAAACTACTATATTTGGGAAATAGAGATGCTTATGGGCTAAGAAGTCTTTTTAAAAATCCAGGATTCTTCCTAGATTGACAAAGATTTTAATTTACAAAGCACTAGACAGACCCGTCTTAACATGTGCATCTGAAACTTGGAGAATGACAAAACTGGAGGAAAACTCCCAATCGTAATTTTTGAAAGAAAGGTTCTACAAAGGTTGTTTGTTGAATACGATATAAATTCTATACTTGATGGGTTGAATGAAAAAGATAATAGGAGAAGGAGATTCAATTTTGAACTATATATATATACGGGATATACACTGAAGACCCCCAAAAGAAAAACTAGTACATCTGCCTAATATGGTATAAGGTCTCCACGAGCACGCAGAAGTGCCGCAACATGACATGGCATGTATTCAATAAATTTATGAAGTAGTACAGGAGCTAATTGACACCATGAATCCTGCAGGGCTGTCCATAAATCAGTAGGAGTAAGAGGGGGTGGAAATTCTTCTGAACAGCACGTTGCAAGGCATCCCAGATATATTCAATAATGTTCATGTCTGGGGTTTCGGTGGCCAGCGGAAGTGTCTAAATTCAGAAGAGTGCTCCTGTAGCCACTCTGTAACAATTCTGGACGTGTGGGGTGTCGCATTGTCCAATTGAAGTTCCCCAAGTGCATTGGAATGCAATGGACATGAATGGTTGCAGGTGATTAGACAGGATGCTTACGTACCTGTTACCTGTCAGAGTCATATCTAGACGTATCAGGGGTCCCATATCACGCCTCCACACGCCCCATACCATCACAGAGCCTCCACCTGCTTGAACAGTCCCCTGTTGACATGTAGGGTCCATGGATTCATTAGGTTGTCTCCATACCCGTACATGTCCATCAGCTCGATTCAATTCGAAGTTAGACTCGTCAGACCAGGCAACGTGTTTCCAGTCATCAACAGCCCAATGTCAGTGTTGACGGGCCTAGGCCAGGGGTAAAGCTTTCTGCCGTGCAGTCAACAAGGGTAGACGAGGGAGCCTTCTTCTTCGAAATACCATATCGATGATGTTTCGTTGAATGGTTCACACGGTGACACTTGTTGATGACCCAGCATTAAAATCTGTAGCAATTTGCGGAAGGGTTGCACGTCTGAAACACTTAATGATTCTCATCAGTCGTCGTTGGTCCTGTTCTTGCATGATCTTTTTTTTCGGCCGTATCCATGTCGTAGATTTGATGTTTTACCGGATTCCTGATATTCACGGTACAGTCGTGAAATGGCCGTACGGGAAAATCCAAATTGTCTCACTACCTTGGAGATGCTATGTCCCATCTCTCGTGCTACGACTATAACACCACGTTCAAACTCACTCAAAGTTTGATAACCTGTCATTGTAGCAGCAGTAACCTATCAAACAACAGTGTCAAACACTCGTTGTCTTATATAGAATTTGCCATTCGCAGTGCCGTACTCTGATTAGTTCCGTATCTCTTTATTTGCATACACATGCCTGTCCTGTACCAGTTATTTTGATTCTTCAATGTTTATAAAACCTGATATTGTTACATGCATTAAAATAAATAGATAAAACTGGAGGGTTCCAGAAGACGGGGATTTAGTGGAATCTTATTTTCTAACTTTTAATGAAAAGAGCTGGATATAAAAGATCAATCAGAAGGCATTTTGGAAGAAATCTTCAGAGAAAGGCAACTAGCTCATAGTCATGTCATTTATATTACGGTAATACCCCAAACTTATGCAATAGGTGGTACTGAGTGATAACCGCGTAAGTCGAATTCGCGTTAGTTGTAGTATCATTTCGCATATAAATATATACAAATTATTTATAGTTGAGGCCGGAGACGAAACAAAATAATACTTTAGAACAAAAGGTTTAGTAAATTCTTAGATAACACAAATACAAAATCGCAATCCGAAATTATTTTGATGTAGAAGGTTTCATAAAATCTAACAAATAATTTGCCGGCCAAAGATTTTTTTTCTCTCGCAAAATTTCCTCGTTGTTGCGCCCTCTAGCACCCGCTATGGAAAGCTAGCTTTTGTAAACAAAGGACTGAGAAAAGAACGGTCAAAAGAACTGAAACGACATGTAACGAAGTGAGCGAGCATAATATGTTATGTAGCGGTTTTTATAGAAAATAGTTTTTAGTTCAGAAATTATAATTGTAAATAAACATTACAATTGCCTACCAAAAGAAGCCTCTTTGATGTCAACCATGAAGACCTCTCATTTAACTTAGTAACGATCCCATGGATCGAATAAGAACACCACACTCATAGTATGCTAGTAAACTTTTTATATATTTCTTGTTTGTTGAAAAAAAGGCGCTCTTCATTGGAGTACGTATTTTGTAAAATTTGTAGCCCTTTTTCAATTAAACTGAGGCCCGTCGAATAACCAATAGTCATTTGATCTTCGAATTGAACTGAGTCTTGTTTTTACACATACATGTCTTGTTCTTAATCACACATTTCTATGAGTTCATCAGTTGTCAGCTCTTGATTGTGTAGTTCTTGAACGTCACCACTATCCACTTCTGAATTTATTTGCCTAGTAAGATAGACAACTTCTTCAATTAAATTATCAATTTTATCAGACTTTGGCAATAATTCCTCCTGAGTTTTGATGATTAAAAAAAAGACGACGAATTGACAAGATTTGGAAATTGCGTAACTCCAAATTCGCGTAAGTCGGTTTAGCGTAAGTCGAGGTATTAATGTATTGGATATTATCTATTATGTGTGTTATAATAACTACAAGAGATATATTTAAAATTACTTTGATTGAAAAATTTGCATGAAAAGACTTGCTGAACATAAAAGCAGTTTTTACTTCTAATTTTATTTAAGATAAGATTCGTGAGAGCTTAAAATATATGTGCGTTAAAGTTTCAACATATACTTAAGGGGTTATCATTTCATATTTATATAAAAAGAAATATCTCTTTAAAAATTATCATTGTTTTTTTTCTATCAAATGCGTTTTTAAAATAACTTCTTTTGGAATTCTTGAATTAATAAAAGTAGCAAGAGCTTTAACAAAGTAAGCAGCTTTCACTTATAATCCTATCATTTCTGAACCAGAAAACCTAAAAGAAAACAAAAGGGAAATTTATTTTTCTTTTTTCCTATTCCACGTCTTGCGTAAACTAGATGGTCCGAGAATAGTATACATAAAATTTTCAAAGACGCAGACATTTCTGCAGATTTTCTTTTCTTTCTTCTGCGTATTTGTGTCCTTGTATTTTGAATTATTAACGCACTGTTTTCGAAAATGAGGCTATTTCCCCAAAGGAACTTGAGCTAATTTTCTCAAAACTCTGCACTTCAAGTACAATTTGGACTCCCAGGGACGTCTGAAGAGATGCTCTCATGCATCTTTACGGAGTTCGTAAATTGCTTTTATTCTAAAACTCAGGAGTGAGTTTTCTGCTTGGAAAGTTTGTTTTTGTTTCGCGTACTAAATTGAGAGTACTTGAGCTGAGAGTGCTTCTCTCAGTTTCTTATACTTTCTTTAGAGACTCGGATATTCAAAGGAAAAGCAAGCTTGTTTTTCTAAGACCTCTTGTGTTGTTTTATTATCATATCACTTTAAATATTCTTATAAATCCTCCCTTTTCACTAAAGTTTATATTAAAACCTTACTTTTATGTAAGTTTAAAAGCTGCCTTCAGTCAGCATTATTTATTAAACTGGGGAATCATTTTTACTTCCAAGATCTCAATGGTAATTTTTTTTATCTGTAGCATTTAAGTTGTCTTAGTCTCTCAAGTAGAGTTTATATATGCATGTATATATGACGTAGCTTCGTGGGGGTTTTATGTACATTTTTTGGATTATCGTTATTAGATTGTGGATGTAATAATCTTGTAAATTTTGTACTGACACGATGGTGGAGACTGGTCACTATTGATTTAAATTTTATTTTCAGTAGAGGAACATTTGACAAAAATAACAGACATTCATACAGGTTCGTCTTAAGAAATGGTCTAAGTGAGCTCAGGCCAGGGCATCGTCTCGTTTTCAACTTAGTTTCAATAAGATTATGATCCGAATAATTTTAATGGTTAAATGTTATTCCTGGACATATTCTTTGAAAAATTGGGAATTACGTACTATATGTCAATTGGACAGGGACATGGTTCAAAATTACAAGGTTCGTTGCCAATAGCTCTCGTGTTGCTTTAAAATGTGCCATAAATAAGCAATTAATCCGTTCGATGCTTAAAGCTACCTTTAAAACTATTTATTTATTTATCAAACACCCATGCTTGGCTTCTTGACCATTTGACGCTTAGCCTCCTAGTACCGATTAACGATGTCATCAGTCGGGTATTTATCGAGTCTAGTGCATTAGAGCAGATGATCACTATCCATTCTGGCATGGCCGCAGAGTGGACAGGCCTCATTAGCAGCCACGCCAAGCCAGTGGACGTATACTCCCAAAAAGTCATGTCCGGCAGTTAAGCAAAAGCGGGCAACAGCCTCGGCTTTCTCCAGGGGCCTCGGGATTGGGACCACAGTGGCCAGAGTTTCCCATGGCTTTCCAAAATTGCTCATTGTTTGGGTCTTGGCAGAAAATTTGTCAATGTATGAGGAAATGATGCTTTTTGCTCTTCTGATAGTCAAGAGAAATATTGATTGGGTTGACTCGGATCCCTGCTTGGCTTTTTGGTCGGTTCTTTCATTGTTGGTGATCCCAACATGACTTGGGACCCACTGGAAGGCCGCAATCCAGCCATATGAGATGAGCTCCCCAATTTTAGTTCTGCCCTGAATTGTGTTAAAACATTCAATACCAGACTATTCCTTATTTTTAATCAAAAGATCTAAGCAAATTGCATCTGGCATAATTGTTTTCTTATGCAACTCCATTGCAAATACACTGTCATTCATGAGATGAACAGCCACGGCAAACTTGAAGCAATATGCACAGATGACTGGAAGAATGGGTTCCTCTTAAAAATTGTTGGCCTTTATAATCCTCCCAACAACATGCTAGACCTCGAGAGAATCGCCGGCATAAGTAGTCACCGTAACACCATCATTTTGGTAGATTTCAATGCCCACTCAATTCGCTGGGGTTACTCCAACACAAGTGCAACTGGTAAAGCTGTTGAAGAATTATTGGACAACGCTTCTCTCATAAAATTCACTTCAAGACCTACCTTTAAAACATTCATTTTTTTACTTTAATAATAAAAATTCTTTCAAAAATATTAACGTATACAGAAAACTCGTCTGACAAATGTATTTAATTCCAAATTGCTATTAGAAACATTTTAAAATGCCATTTTGAGAAAGAAATATATTTATAAACAATTAAATAAGTTTTTGTTCGTAATCTATCTATCTATCTATCTATCTATCTATCTATCTATCTATCTATCTATCTATTATCTATCTATCCTATCTATCATCTATCTATCATCTATCTATCTATCTATCTATCTATCTATCTATCTATCTATCTATCTATCTATCTATCTATCTATCTATCTATCTATCATCTATCTATCTATCTATCTATCTATCTATCTATCTATCTATCTATCTATCTACATCTATCTATCTATCTATCATTATCTTCATCTATTATTATCTACTATCAATCTATCACATCTATCTATCATCTATCTATCTATCTATCTACTATTTCATCTATCAATCTTCTATCTATCTATCTATCTATTACCTATCTATCTATTATCTTCTATCTATCATCTATCTATCTATTATCATTTTATCATCTATCTATCTATCATCTATCTATCTATTATCTATCTATCATCTATCTATTTTATTATCTATCTATATCTATCTATCCCAATTTTCTATCTATCATCTATCTTTTCATCTATCTATCATCTATCTTTTCTATCTATCATCTATCAATCTATCATCAATCATCCAAACTCCCTATCTATCTATCTATCATCTATTTTTTCTATCTATCTATCTATCTATCTATCTATCTATTTTATCTATCTATCTATCTATATCTATCTATCTATCATCTATCTATTTTATCTTTTCTATCCCCCCTTCATCTTATCCCATCTATCATCTTCTATTTTATCTATCATCTTCTATCTATGAAAATAAATTCCCTTTTTTACCGAGGGTTTAAAAACTCTTTTAATAATTTAAATGTAATTGTTTTTTCCAAAGAAAAATTTTCCCTTTTCTAAATTCTAATTTTTGAATTCCAAAGACTTTTCTTTTTGTCCCGTATGTAAAATTTTTAAAAAATTTCAAAGTTTAATCAAGGTTAAATTTAATTAGGGGGGTGAAAAAAGGGCTTCCCCTTTTAGTTTGCTCCCGATATAATAAAAAATAAAAAGAGCCATTTTTGGGGGGGTGAATATAAGGGTTTCTTTCCGCAGTTGATCTTCTATAAAATATAGCATAAGATGAAAGGGGAAAATTTCATGCTCCTTTCAAATAAGAATTTTTTTATAATGAAGTTTGGGGGATTTTCAAAAAAAAAAATGAGGATTATAAATTTTAGGATATTAAAGTGAGGTTTGTTCTTAAAAAGAAATATTTTGAAAAAAAGAATTAATTTTTTTACAAGTTACTTGGGATTTATGTTTATTTTAACCAAAAATGAGGCCAATTTACGTAAAATTATTTTATTTTTAAAAATGGGTTCCGGTTTTAAAAAAAAATGAGAATTTTTTAAAAAGAACAAGAAGACGAAATAAATTTTCTAAGAAAATGAGGGGTGTTTCCCCCGTATTAAATTTATAACAGTTCTAGTGAGAAAAATATTAAGCTATCCGATTGTTCCCGGGAAACCCTGATTTTTTAAAAAAGAGGGACCAAAAAAATTTTTTTATATTTAGTGGGCCCCTTTTAAAATTTGAAAAAAAACATATAAACTTCCCCTAAATAATACTTTTTAACAATAAAAAAACACCAAACCCAAATTTTTTGGCAAAAAAAGGAGGAACAATGACGATTTTTTTAAAAAACCCCCTTGTCATTATGGAAAACGCTTCTATAAAAATATTTCGTGCTTATATATAGATAAGATTTCTCGATGGAGCTTGAACTAAGAGTTGTGGAACATTCGATTTTTTAAGTTAAATCATTGGGAAACCGATGTTTTTTTTTTTTTAAAAATGCTATTCTGTTTTTGAATTTCAATAAAATTTTTTCCACCTTTAAAATTTTAACTATATATATGCGGGAAAAGATTAAATTGGGATACATAAAAATCTCTAATGGAAAAGATAATTAAAAAGATGTTGAAAAGAACTCTGTAAAGGTGTAAGGAAAAAGGATTTAATAAAACCTATCCTTTTTCCCGTAAAATGATGAAATAACATTGTCAAGAGTTTAAAAGTGTTTTTGAAATGTGGTGCGTTATATTAAAAGTAGAGTAAATTTCAACAATAATCATTGAATTAAAAAATTATTTATTAGAAATTAATTAACAAAATATTTATAAAAAAGTTTTTTTAAAAGAAAGGATATTTCTGTATAAAATTTAAAACTTTTTTTAAAAAAATTATACTATAATGTATACTTCGAAATATCCTGCTTTATTTGACATCTTTTTTAATTTTTTCCCCTTTTAAAATAATTTTTTCATTAAAAAAAATTTTTATCTAAAAAGGGGGTGTGATCAATTCCAATTGGTTTGGTAACTTTTTTCAATTAAAGTTTTTCCCAGTTTCTAACTTTCGGCAAAAGAAAAGTTATATATGAATAAAAAAGATAATAATGCAAAATATATATAACTAAGTAAAACAAAAAAAATGACATTGTTTTTTGTTTTGGTGCATCTCCAAGGCCCGCCTGCCGGGGAGGGAGAAGGTAGGTAAAGGGGGGGGAAAGCGAAAACATTTCCCAAATGCGACTTGTTTTTCTTTTGGCAAAAACCCGGGGTGTTTGATCAAACACTTACTTACGTAGAGTGACCCAAAGGACGTTTTTGAATCTTGCGTTTTTTTATTTTTTATACTAAATAAAAAAAATTTATTTTTTTAACGTTTTTTTCAAATACACGTAAATTTCAGATACCTTAACTCAATTTCATGCATGCGGAAATGCATTTATAATTCTTATAGAAATGAATTTTCAATGAATTTTTTTTATTTTTTAATGTACATTTTTCTATCATATTTCTCATTGACTTTTGGGTCATGTATTTTTTTTTTGAATAAAATTACTTAAAGAACAAAAATAAAGTTTACTAATCTTTATTTTTAAAAAAGTAGAGTCTTGCGCTTTATATGTGAATTATAATAAAAAAAAAGTTATTTAAAAATTTTTGACAGAGATTCAAAATTTTTTTTTTTTTTAATATAAATAAAATATATAAATATATATATATATATAAGTTTAAAATGAAGCTAAATGGCAGAAAAAAGTAGTTTCATTTCAAGATTGTTCAAAGATACAGCTTATTTGAGCTGCAGCTATTGCTTTTAAATTTTTTTTTCAGTACCAGGGAGTAAATAACACGTAATTTTTATATTTCTATTACTTGAAGATTATTTTTTTTCAAAGATTGCAAATTCAATTTTCGAAATTAAGGGACTTTTGTTTTGAGCTGGAAAAGACTTTTTTGACATTATCTGGAAGAGCTACATTTTTTTTCTATGTTATAAAACATGTCAATTTTGTGAGTAAAAAAAAAAAAAAACGTTATTTTTCTTGACGCATTTTCTAAAAAGGTGTTTGTTTAAAAAAGGGGGGAAAAAGGGGTAATTTTTTTTTTTTTGTTTCAAAACAAACTTAAGTTTTAAGATGTATTTCTTTTTATAAAATTACTATGTTTATATTAGAATAAAATTAATTATCTTTTTCGATTTTAATTTCATGTATATAATTATTTGTAAATGTTTTTTTGTTAATAATACCTTTTTGCTTTTAGGAAATTATTTATTTAAGTGACAGATACATTTTTATGTTTATTCAATTTCTAGTCTTTTTTTAAAATTACTTTTATATACAAGAGATAAAGTTTTATGATAAATATATTTTTCTTTAAAAAAATTAGACCATGTCTTTTTCTGTACAAAACTTGATCGTGGATCAAAATTACAAGGTTCGTCCCCAGTAATGTTTTAACAAATTTCGAAATTAACACACAACTAATCAATGAATTTTCAAAGGAAGCCATCAATTAATGGAATTTAATAGCCTAAAATTTTAAGCAAAATTACAAGAAAGTTGTGGTGAACTCTTGCTCTCAGAAGTGTGGAAGTCAGCCAAAGGAGGAGACATATTCATAAGACAAACTCTTTTATAGTGACTATCTAAATATTAATACAATAGAATCATTTTTTACAAAAGGAGAACATTTGAAAAAAAGGTTATTCCAAGTTAATTTTTAAAAAAGGCAAATAATTTTTTGTCATAATTAGTTAAAACAATTTTGTTTTATGTACTTTTGTGAACCTTTTCATGAAAATTATCCATTTATGCGCTTTTTAAAATCTGGTTCGAACGGGCCGATCCTTAACATAAATCTTTTTCAAGGTTTTATAACGATATAAGACCATGGAAGTATTTACCCTTGAGAATTAGTAAGAATCTCAAATAGAACCCATTAATAAGTTACAGAAATTCTATTTAAGTATTTTAATTCTGTGAAGTACCACGATTTAAAAATAAAAGTTAAAAATATTCAAGAGCTTTTTAATTCATACTTTAAAGGTAAAATCATTCGATAGTTTTCATTCATATTCATGAGAAGTTTTGAAATGTTCTTAAAAAGACTAATTAAAAAACATGTTTTGTTTTCCTATCAAATTGCGCCATTCAAGTGTTGGGGAAAAAAGTTTAGTAGTTGACAGAAGCAAAACACCTGAAAGGATTTGCTGTCATGAATCAAAAAGCTACAAGTTGACCCACGCAATTTAGAAAAACAAGGGGAAAAAAATGATGCATCGGTCTTAGCCCTTATGGAAAACACAACATTTTTAGACAAAATAATTTCCGTAGAGTAATTTAATTACTTACTTTTAATCTTTCTTTCATTATTCGCCCAAAAATTTTAAAATAAAAGAAAATATTGTTTTTAAGGTAAATATGACTTAAAATTAAATGACCAGGTGATTTTGTGATGAAACTTCTATGAAAGAGGGAATAATTGAAATTTTAAATTTACCGGTATATAAAAATGAATTTTATACCAAAAAAACCCAAATTGATTTCAGGGATAATTTTTTTTTTTTAAAATGTGAACTATCAAAAATTTTCTAAAATAAAAAAGTTGTGAAAAAACTTTGGGTTTTTCTTTTAAAAATAAAAATATATAAGTTAGAGATTAAAATTAATAACTTTTCATTAAAACATCAAGCAGATATTATATATTGTCATCAGAAATTGTGTTTTTAAAAAAAAAATTTTTTTAGTGGGTTTGTCTTGGTATCGGACTACGTTCGAAACCGTGATTTTAAAAAAAGGGTTGGATGGTTTTTATGATATTTTATAATCACTTGTTAGAATACGTATAAAATTGTTTTAAGGAATTTTGATAAAAAATTATTTAAATCATATTTCCCAAAAATTTTGAATAATTTTTTAGTAACCATTGAATAACCTTTCTCCTTTTTTAAAAATTTCATTATAATAATATTTTGTCTTTTTATACAGACCTCTGTACAGAGACTCAACTATGATTTTTTTAAAAAAATTCACATTATTTTCGAGTTAAACCCCTTGAAAAATTATAGGCGTTTTTTTTTTAAAATGTCTCCCCTGTTGTGTAAAACTGGAAAATACCTAAGTTATATATTTTAAAATTTTGTTGAGCCTCTGACAGAGGGCTAGCTATATACAGGCAAAAAATTTTTAATACCTTTTTCACAAAAAGGGGAAAAATTTTAAAAAGGGGCCTTCTTTTTTCTTTTTTTTCAAAATTTGGGCCGAATAATTTTTAATGTAATATATTCAAAAAAAATTTTATATACATTTTCTAATCAAGTGACACTAAAATCAGGTATTATCCCGTTATACAGTTTTGCAAAAACGAACAGTTCCAACGTAGCCGGGTCCTTAGATAAAATTTTATGTGTCAAATGCAGCGTTGTTTTGACATTAGAATGCAAAAAAAGTCAGTTAGGATGATAAACGAAACTACCCATAACTAAGTAAAAAAAGTGAAACCAAAAATTCCCCTTTGGTTTGAAAGGGCTAATAAATATTAAAAAAAGTCAAATTTTATTCGATATTTTGGTCAATTTTACACATTTTAATTATCCCGGGGGAAAATTTTCCAAAAAATTTAAACTAAAATTTCTGGCTCGGAAATTTTTTTTTAATTCTTTAAAAAAAAGGAAAAGAATTTTTATTTAAAATGAAATTTTTTTACTTTATTTTTTCTTTTTTCTTTTATCATGTAATTTTTTTTAAAAATTTACTTGAAGAGCCAAAAAATAAAAGTTTTTTAATTTTTTTTTAAAAAATAGGTTTTTTTCGTTTTGTTTTAAAAGAAAAGTTATTTTTTAAGAGTTTTTCAAATTTTTTACTTTTTTTTTAAATAAAATTTTTATTTTTTTTTTTAATTTATTATAAAATTTTTTTAAAAAGTTTTTTGAATAAATTTGGCAAAAAAAATTATTTTTTTTAAGATTGAAAATTTTAAAGTTTTTTTAATTTCAGCTTTTTTTTAAAAAATTTTTTTTTATCCCGGGGGGAAAAAAGTTTTTAAAAATTTTTTCAAAAAAATTAAATTTTTTTTTTCAAAATTGAATCAATTCTTACAAGGTTTAAAAAAACCCTTTTTAAAAAATTTGGAAATTAAAAAAATTTTGAATTTTCGGAAACCAAAATTTTTTAATTTTAAAACCTTAAAATTTTTTGGAAAAAAAAAGGTTAATTTTTCTTAAAAGGCCCCGGGGGCTTTCTAAAAAAAATTTTTTTGTTATAAAAATTTTTCCCCAAAAACTAGGTAGATTTTTTTTAAAATTTCTTTTTAAAAAAAAATTTAAAGGTTTTTAAGGTTTGGAAAAAATTTCTTTTTATAAAATTATATTTTTTATATTAAAAAAAAATTTAAAAATTATCTTTTCTTTTAAATTTCCATTTAATAAAATTTGAAAAAATTTTTTAAAAAATATTTTCCTTTTAAAATTTATTTTTTAAAGGGGGAAACATTTTTTAAAGTTTATTAAATTTTCTTCATTTTTTAAAAAAACAAAAAAAAAATTAAGTTTTAAATTTTAATTTTTCTTTAAAAAAAATTAAAAAAACTTTTTTCAAAATTTGATCGTGGTTTAAAATTCAAAAAAATTCTGTTTTATTTTAAAACCAAAGTATTTGGAACAAAAATCTTGTTTTTCCCCTTCTTTTTTTAAATACCCTTTTTAAGGCAAAATTACAAATTTTTGGTTAAACCCTCTTGTTGGGGGAATGGGAAAATTTCCCAAAAAAGGAAAGGGTATTCAAAAGGGAAAACTCTTTTGGAAACTTTTCCAAATTTATTTTAAAATTTAGGGAAACCTTTTTAAAAGAACAAATTTAAAAAAGGATTCCAATTTAAAATTTTTGAAAAATTATTTGGGAGGAAAAAATTAATTTTTTGCAAATTTAGTTAAAACAAAGGGATTTAATTTCTAAAAGTGAAAACTAAAATATAAAATTATCCTTTTTATGGGCCTTTTTTAAAATTTTTCCTTGGTTTAAAAACCCCTTTTAGCCCCCGATTTAAACCTTAAAAAACATAAATCGGGGTTTTTAAAAAATTGGTTTTAAAACCCATAAAAAACCCCATAAGTATTTCCCCCTTGAGAATTATTAAGAATCCAAATAAAACCCTTAATAATTTTGAAATTCTTTTTAAAGTATTTTAATTCTGTGAATTACCACGATTTAAAAAAAAAAATTTAAAAAAAATTCCCCCAAGATTTTTTAAATTTCATACTTTAAAAGGTAAAATCATTCGATGGTTTTTTTATTTTCCCTTGGGAAGTTTTTGAAATGTTCTTATAAGTAGCACTGAATTGGAAAAACATATTTTGTTTTCCTATCTAATGTGCGCACATTCAGAGTGATTGATGAGCAAAAGTTTAGTAGTTGACAGAAGCAAAACACCTGAAAGGATTTGCTGTCATGAATCAAAAGACGCATGACAAGTTGAGCCGACAGCACATTTCAGAAAGCACAATTGTTTTGAAAATAGATGCATCAGCAGAAATCATAAAGACCTTAGTGGAAAACACAACATTTTTAGACAAAATAATTTCCGTAGAGTAATTTAATTACTTACTTTATAAGTAACATTTTCCCATTTTTCCCTTTTTCCCAACAAATTCTTGAAATAGAAAAGGGGCTATTTTTTGTTAAGAAAGTAAAAAAAGGGACTTCAAAATTAAATGCCCAAAGGTGATTTTGTGAAAATTTCCCTTGAAAGAGGGGAATAATTTTTAAATTTTAAAAATTTTTTCGAGAGTATATATAAATGTAGATGTCTCTAATACCAAAATTATACTCAAAATTGATTTCAGGGCATAATTTTTTAAGATGTTTTTTGCTAAATGTGACCATTCTATCAAAATTATCTAAAAATAATAAGTTGTGAAGAAACTGTTGAATTTTTAAAACATATATAATAAATCAATATATAAGTTAGAGATTAAAATTAATAACTTTTCAGTAAAACATCAAGCAGATATTATATATTGTCATCAGAACGTAAATTAAACATTTAAAAAAAAAAATTTAAGTGGGGCTTTGTTTTAAAAGGTACCCGGACTACGTTCAGAAACCTGTTTTTTTAAAAAGGCATAAATGGATTTTTTTCATGATTTTTTATTTTTCACGGGGGTTAGAAAAAGAAATAAAATTTTTTTAAAGGACATTTTGATAAAAAATTATTTAAATACCCCTATTTCGGCAAAATTTAGAAAATTTTTTTTAGAATAACCGGGGGAAAACCTTTCTCCTTTTTGTAAAAATCTTCTATTATAAAAATTTTTGTCTGTATATTTTTACAGACCTCTGTAAAGAAAATCAACTATGTTTTTTTGGAAAAATTCACATTTTTTTTTCAGATTTAAAAATTAAAAAAAGGCTTTTTTTTAAAAATTTTCCCCTCTGTTGTGAAAAACCCCTGGAAAAATCCACCAAAGTTATTTTTTTAAAAAATTTTTTTGTTGAGCCTCGGGACAGAGGCCCTAGGCTATACAGGAAAAATATTATTATAAAAACCTTTTTTTCAAAAAAGGAGAATATTTTGAAAATGGGCCCTTCTATGTTCATTTTTGTCAAAATAGGGGCCCCGAAAAATTTTTTAAAGTAATATTTTCTAAAAAAATTTTAAAACTTTTTCTAATCCCCCGTGGCACTAAATATCAAAATATTATCCAGTTATACGGGTTTTTCCCAAAAACGAACAGTTCGGAATAGCCGGATCCTTAGATTTAAAAATTTTTATCTGTCCAAAATACATGACAGCTTTGTTGCATGACATTGGGGAAAGCAAACAAAAGTCAAATTTACGGATGACTAAAACGAAACTACCCCATAACTAAGTAAAAAACGCATGAAACCAAAAATTCCTTTTTGCGTTTGATAGAGAGGCTAATATAATATTAAAATAAGTCAAATTTTATTCGATATTTTGGTCAATTTTACACATTTTAATTATCCACTGTAGCCATAAAATATTATAAACTATCATGCAATATTGCCTCTGATTGAAACGAAATTAATAATTTAGATGGGCAAATTTATACACGTAAAGATAAACACTAATAAAAAATAAAAACTGCACTTTAAAATAAAAAGGGAAACCCTTTTTTCACTTTTTTAAATTTAAATTTAAATTTAAACCCCTTAACCACCAATTAAAAAATTGGGATTTAAAATTCCCCCTGTCACCATTTTCAAACGGGGACGTATCCCGTTTTTTTTGAAGGGGGAAAATAAAAAAAGGGAAAATTTTCTTTGAAAAAAAATAAATCCCTCGGAAAACAAGGGGCCTGTTTTTTCCCTTTTTAAAAAAATTTGGAAAAGTTTTTTCGAAAAACAATTCAAAAAAAGGGTGTATTTCGGAAGGACATATATATACGTCCCAGGCACATAACGCATGGGTTCAGCCAAATGGATATATACACTAGCGGCACTTAAAGGGTTATATATATGTGTGAATGATTTATAACAATTTAAAGATTACAAGGAATATTTATCTTAGGGGGCTTGGGAAACTTGTGCGTGGAAAAAAAGTGCGTGACTGGTTAAACAATAAAAAAAATTGGTTTTTCTCCCAAAAACCTCCCCAAAAATTTAATTTTAAAAATTTTCCCCACGCAAATTAAAGTAAAGGGGGAAAAATAAGCAATACTCTTCTTTTACTTTTACATTACATTTTCAAATCACTCACCCAGATAACTCACTTTAAATTTATTAGTAGTTTCATAAAAATTAGTATTATTCTAAACATTTCAAAGTATTTGTAATAAAGCCTTTTGTTATACCTTTTGTCATGATTAAAATTATTCATGCATGCATCAGTTAATTAATAAAATGAAAAATAAAATTGTTAGAATTTTAAAAATTTTCTGAACTGTTCGTTTCCAGAACTTTTTTTACTTTTTTCAAGACATACCCAAAAACCAAAATGAATTTTTTTGTTTAACTAGTAATTTCCCGGTCTTTGTTTTTAAAAAGGGAACACATAATAAGGTTTCATTTTAGAAAATTTAAATATTTTTACAAAAAAAAAATTTTAAAAATTATGCAAATTTTAAAATTTTATAGTTTTACTAAACTAAAAAATTTTTTAATTTTCTAAAGTCTCTTCCCCAAAATTTAAATTATTTAACCCAAAAGTAACAATTCTGGGTTTGTTTTATTTGGGGAAATACTGAACAACTATTGAATTAAGAGAAAAGGCAATTATTTTCATTTTTTCTACTCCCAACAGCATCATTAAAAATTCTGGTTTATGTCTTCATTAAAACCCTTTTTCCATTTCCCCCTAAATAAGTTCAACTATTTATTTTTAAACTTTTTCTGGGAAAAATAAATTTGATAGAAGGGAAAAATGACACAAAAATAGGTAAAAAATGTGATAAAATATTTTTATGATAAAAGGAAGAATTAAAATAAATGATAGAGGTAAAAATAAAAGAAAAAGTAACAAAAAATGGTAAAACTCCCAATCATTTTTAAAAAAATAACCTCAAGTTCTTCATTAATTTCAATTCTATGATTCGAAAATTAAATAATTATTAAACAATCATCACTGATGTCAAGCGTATGCCTTATCTCCAGAAAAATTAATTGCTTTTCACCAAAAGTTTTTGAATTAACAATCTATTTAATTACAATTCTTTAATTTTTTTAAATATTTTAGTGAAAAATAATGAATCTTTAATTTTAAAAACAATAATTATGATGAGGAGGAAATGAGAAACATAAAACTAAAATGATTGTATTTCTCTCTTTAAACACTATAAATATTTTTTTAATATGCATTATTTTTTCAAGAGTTTTTTGCGGTGTTTGTAAAATTATCTCGAAATTATTATCTTTAGTCCTTTCAATTTCGAAAACATGACGAAAGTATGAAGGCCTGCACTAATACGAAAATTACCTATTTTTGTTGAATATTTTTTATGCGAGAAAATGATAGATTAATCAAGATTCTGATACTTGCAAAAGTGTGTAAAGGTTTTTTTAAAATTTCCTTTGAATGAAGATTCCGATTTGTACACATTGTCCATTAATGTCTAATGACTGAACGTGGTTTGAAACATTAAGAACAAATATCATAAGAATACGATCTAAATAACATAATATATTTTAATAAGAATTTAACAAGTTTCAATTAATTTTTCTGATCTTTCAGAAAATTTTAAAAAATATTGCTAAAATTGGAAAAAATGAGATAATCTGATAGAATTTTCATTTTCTCTTATAGATAATTTCGTGATACAGTGATAAATCGTTTAACACGAAATTGAGAGGACTGAAAATTTTTTTCGTGTTAAAGGATATTGCAAAAAATATATATTTATCAAAATTAATTTATTAAAGTACATTTTATTTAAATAGATCCGTATACGTATATTGATACATTTATTAAATATCAATGAAACAAAACATTCATAAGAACTTAATGAAATTTAATACGAAATTTTCAAGTTTTTTGAAAAACAAAACATTATATGAGTTTTTGGAAAATAATATTTTTTTCTTTGTGTTGTCCTTTTTAACATCAAATTGTTCGATATCGTCCATTTTTTATTCATTTTACCATTGGAATGTGCGTCTAAATAACTGCGTATACTTTTCACGATGTTTATCATTTCGGATGACGTAGAAACAGGAGCTGCATTATTCATTGTGTTTTCGTCATCGGAATATGCACTAATGATATTTTTTGAGCTTTGAACGCACTCCAAAATGTCTTTGTTGATATTATTGGGGCTATACACACATTATCATCATCTACTGCAGAAATTCTTCCATTTATACAATAAGCCAGTCCAATAATATACATTCTCAAACATTTCGTTAAGTATCGGTTCACTTTCAATATATCCTCTCCCTCCCAGAAGGGAAATCCTTTCGTGTTAAGCGATTTCCTTTCGGTGTTAAGAGAAAAAAATACATAGTAGTTTCTCAGAAAGTTGTATTATTTCGATATTTCGTCTTCAGCGTTTTCGCAGTTTTTTCAAATAAACTTAATATCATAACTTATTTTTTATATTGTTAGCAACATTTTTATAGTATTAACATTATGTTAAAGAATTCAAAATGGTGAGGATGATGAATAATTTAAACAAAGGAAAGGCTTTAATTAATATCTTCTGAATATTTAATTATGTACCTAGTATGATTTAATACAATTATATTTAAATAATTAAAATAGTTAAAATACAATTTAGTTCATAACCTCAATTTGTAATCAAAATTAGGATAATTTCAATAAGTTTCTTAACCTAATATCACAATATATTTTAAGAAAATGAATTACTGTAAAATTTAAATATAATAAAACTGAAATTTATTCATTCCTGTAGATACATTATTCTTATTTATGGAAACTCCTTCAATTAAATTGAACTAAACGTTTTCTTAAAAATATATATGATACTTTATCTTAAGAGATACCTTCCATATCCTTTTTTAACAGTGAAGCATATTTTCTCATAACTGCTGAAGTTGCTACATTTATCTACAAAAATATTTTCTGGGTTGGATATCAGTATTCTTTTCAGCCGTTTTGATCTTCCTTCAATGGAAACCATTTTAAAATGAGCATAAACAGAATGTGAGAGATAGGAAGTAAGTACAACATACATACCAGTATGACATCCTGTCTTCTAAGAAAAATAAAAAAAGGGCTTTATTAGACTTTTTAACTTTCAGAAATGTTAAAAGATCTTACAGTTTCTTTTTATACTTAAAGGGAAACGACAGGTGGGATGTATTGATGTGGATTTATTTTCTTTTTCTGCTCTTAGAATTTCTAGAGTTTGCACAAAATACTCATTATACGATTATATATATATTGACGATTTAAAAAATATTTAAGTAAAAAAACTAGAATTTACTTATAACAATTTTAAAAATGAATTTAAATTATTTTTAATGTAAGCATTTATTCTTTAATAACAAATGGAAGTTTAAGCATTGTAGCAAAATCTCTCAGTTGATTTATTCAAATTTGTATATTTTGCGATTGAAGTAATAATATTCGATGTTTATAAGCTTATAAACCGAAGATGAATAATTATTTTGAATGTATATTTTAAATATTTGTTATTACTGTTATTTTCAGTAGTGAATAAGTCATGTATGTACTTTTCTTGTGCACATTATTGGGTTTAAAATTGTAAGGGTGCATAAGGTTTATAAATTTTTAAAATGTATTTTAATAGAAAATTATTTTTATTACATTTATGAGATTATGGAATGCTAAAGGAATGTCAAATGTAACAATAATATTTTTAATTTAATGAAAAATTTTTACAATTCATGCAGTTAAAATATTTTTCTTCTTATTAATTATATTTTTGGTAAGAACAGGAACTTTTGTAGGTATTGAAATTAGCCTAACTTAAATAACATTTTTCACCACAGTTTTCTCATTTCAAAAATATTTTTACGTTTTTACTTAATTTAGATAATTTATAGAAGATTTAAATGTCATCTTATAAATAACATTTCATAATTCTTTTGGAAGCATAATTTACATAAAGGGATTTTATATCATATAAGATTAAAAGCAGATTCTATGTTGTCCTTTTTCCCATGGTTTTTCAAATTTCGTAATTTACTTGTATCAAAGGCTTTCACTTTAATATAACATCATTAGAATGAAAAATCATTCCCAGTTTATTGTAATAATTATTTAAAAAATTACTTTTATTAGAAATTTAATTTCAAATTTATGGTTAATGTTTTATTAAATTAACGATACTTCATGTTAGGTATTTAGATATAATATATGTCCCTTTTAAAATTCATAAAAAGTCTTCAATTTGATTCATCGTAATAAAACATTTCTGTAACTAATTTCTTTTTTACCTTCGATTTAAAAAATTTTTTTAAGATATTGAATTAATGATTACCAATGACTAGAGTATCCAGTTAATATTGTATCACTAACTGCCATTTGAAAACACAAAATACATATTAGCTTTATTTACAAATATATCCAAGTAGATAGTTCTTAAATCTCCAAGAAAAATATTCGATCCACACATTCCGCTAGATCAGCAAAAATAATCCTTAGGAAAAATACTCCATCCGTTTAGTTGGGAACACAATAATAATCTTTCGATGAAATGTTTTCTGCATGTCTCTTTTTGTATTCATTTTTAACTGGAGAAGACAATAATTGAATTTCAGAATAAACAATCATTCCAATATCCTTACTTATCTCAGTGAGTCTGGGGAGAAATAAGAAACAAAATAAATTCAAACAAAACAGAAAACCTGAATATCAACAAATCCATTGGGAAACATACTCTGACTATTAAACTTCATTCAAGGATGAAAAACATCCTCTCTCAAAAATTCATTGGGTGAGACAATATCTGCCTTCTCAATAATTATCAATTTCAGTATGCTTGCTCTTAATGCTTTCTATTTCAGAATAATCTTCCACGCATTAGCATACAGATTTATCCAAGTGAAGATTTTTTTAAAAGGAATACTGTAGATGCAAGGAATATCATTAAGAAAGGACAAGAATTGTTCAGGAAAAAATTTCTATAGAAAGAAAAATTACTCTTTATGAACATTTAAGCGTAATGTAATAGTTTAGGGAACTTCAAATGAAAAGTTACAATGATTAATGAATAGTTACATTTTTAAGATTTTATTACAATAAGTGTACATGCTACGTTTTATTTTTAATTAGAAATTTCCAATTGTAGCTTATTAGGGTTATAAGATTTCATCGTTTCATATAAATACTAAATGCATGACTGAAATTTATGAAGGTTTTTATATTTAAACTTCTGCTATATAAAACCAGAAAGGTGGTACTAAACTTATTCATTGAGCTTGTCGCTACCCAAAGGTTACGGGTGTAAGAGTGTTCGAAAAAGAAACAGACATGAACTTAAAAATAGCTATTTTTATTCTGTCTTTAACATATTATACAACTTTATCTTATATTTATGAATATTATACAACTTTATAGCTTAAGGGCTCACAGGACTCTTAACAGATATTCGTGCACTCGAAAAAGACATTCTACTTCAAACCAATCTTACTTAGCAATAAAACGAAACAATAATTTGAAATTTTTACCACAAGATAATCATATATATATACATTATTTCGTAAAATTTCAGAAAATTTGGGAAAAAATTTAAAACGTTATAAAGAAATAAAAATTGGACAAATTTTCAAAAATATGAAAATTAGTATTTTACACCGCGCAGGATTCTGAAGTACAAAATTTATAAAATTAATTTTACATGGTATAAAAATGTTCACTTTTGACGTTATATACACTTTTAATAAATTTTGAGGAAAAAAAATATTTTTTAAATACAACTATAACGAAAATTTTAAATTTTTTAGAAAAAAATTAGTTAAAATTAAAACAAAGAAGAAATTATTAGAATTAGAAGAAATTAGAATTTTTTGAAAATTAATGTATAAGTTATGAAGAGCCTTATTTTGAACACGTGCTTAAAATTTCAAATTGATATCATAAATAGTTTCTGAGGAAATTTCTGAAATTTTTTGTTTTGTGAAAAATGATAAGAAAGAGATAGGGTTTTCGTTTAAGTGTCACTACTTATTTCTCAAATAACTTCGGAAGTGTTCATAGTATCAACACAATTGTGGGACCAAAATGCTTGGAAATATTGAAGCTGTAACATATATTTTTTTTTCAAAAAATTTAAAAAATTTTCAATTTAAGAGTCCTATGAGCCCTTAACTCTTTGAGCAATCTGAAATTCTAACACTTAATCTGATTTAAAAGATAATTAAAAATCATTTAGCTTCAGTTGGAGATCTTTGTGATGATTCTTCTCGAACCCCGATAGCTCGGTCATCTCGAATGTTATTTACTTCCACAATTCCTGGAGGATTCTACGAAGAATATTAATTTCAGGACGCGCGACTTCCCAATCGCAGTTCACCTTCTCTTATTCTTAGATTTCACGAAGATTTCAGCGATTAACCATTTTTCTCCCATACCCAACGTCAGAGTTTAAATAGTGGTTACATTTGCATAAAATCAAATCATCTCTACGGAAAGCGGTTTTTCAACTAAACTCACAGTTAAAGAATAGTCTCTCCAAGAGGATTAGTTGAAGAATCCGAATCGTACCCGTAATAAGCTGATGCACTGAGATTATAAAATGTAATTAAACAGCTTACACACACACACACACAACACACACACACACACACACACACACACACACACACACACACACACACACACACACACACACACACACACACACACACACACACACACACACACACACACACCACACACACACACACACACCACACACACACACACACACACACACACACACACACACACACACACACAATGTTTAGACCATTTATTGACAGTTTTTTTTGAACAGCACGTCATTTCTTTAAACCCAATGCTTCTCAAACTTTCAGTATTTGCGACCCAATATTTAATCATATAATTTTCATCGCCCCTTCCCTCTATACAATAACAATATATAGAATTCAATAATACCTAAAGCTACAATACGACTTTAACCTTTCAAGTGCCACCGACGTATATAAATGTCTTGATCATTTAAATCATTAATTGCCCCGGACGTATATATACGTCTTTCCGAAATACAATCTTTTCTGTGCACTGCTCTCCATAAAACTATTCCGAAGGCTTTGGAATGCAATAAAAGGACCTTGACAGTGTTTGCTAAGAGTTTACTTATTTCAGAGAATTATCTAATTTTTCCTTTACTCTCCCACCCCTAATCCCTAAACGCGCGCACCTACGTGGAAAATGATAGCATTGGGGTGCGAATCGACTAAATTTTAATCGGTAGTTAAGGGATTAAATATGAACTATACAAATTATCAATAGAAGTGTTACTTTTTGTATATAATTTTATGTATGGCAAGCCCATGGGATCACTAGTAATTAGTAATTTTTTTAAGCTTAGTATTGTTAAATTAATTATAAAATACATTGTACAATACTGAAAAGCGTATCCATCAGTGTAAATGTGTATTTTATTTTTAATTCTGTCAGAATGTATTTTGTTTGCTTACTTTCAGCAAATTAATAACTTTTCGAAATAATCTTCTGTTTTCGACTTTTAAATATGATTGCGCCCTGGTAAGGGGGTCGTGCCTCATAGTTTGAGAAACGCTGCTTTAACTAGTTAACTATTATGTGCCCGTTTGAGAGCGATCAACTATGTGTGTCACGGAAATTGAACGATGCCGAGTATACTCGTCGATCACAGAGTAAGTGTAACTGTTAAAAAAACTGGGTATAAAAAAGCGTTTATTTTATAAAATTACCACAATTTTATTACTAATACTTATTTATTATTTTAACGTAAACATATATTACAAACATGTTACTCAAAAAACACGAGACAATTAAATACATATAAAGGTAAGAAGTTAAATTCTTCCTGTGGAGTGGTATTCACCGATTGCTCTTTTTAGATTAAGATCTAAAAAACATTATCACCACTCATAAATAAAATTGGTAAACTTGTAAGCTATTTCAGCTCTCATTTAGAATTTCTCATAGTTTCTTATTTATTAGTTTAATCTCCCGGTCTCAAAATATTCTAAACATCTTGAGATTTGCGAAAATGTTTTGTCTTACAAAACAAAAAGTACAATTTAAATAGCCTATGTTCAGTATTTTTTTCGATTGATGAGTATACTCGTCAATCACAGTTAAAAAAAATCTTTAATGATTTCTTAATTCAGAAAATGTCTGGATATTACACGATTAGTGCCAAAGTTAGCACTAAGCAGTGCTTTGACTTGACACCCAATGTGAGGAGTTGATCCATCTTGCATAAAGATAGTGGTTAGATAACAACAGGTCATGTAAAGTAGGAATAACCGGTTGTTAAAGAAGTTCACTGTACCGTGGACTTGTGACAGAGCATCTTTTGGGACCTTGTGGAGTGAGAGTTTCAAAGAGAAAAGGTGGGAAGATTAACTCAGCAGTAAATCCATACAAGTAGTTAGATATCAGAATGCAGCGGTTGTTGATGCAGGTTGTTTAGAGGTGAAGTATCCCATATGCGGCAATTTTGAGTATTCGCAGCTTCATCTAAATAAAAATGTACCTCATCTGACCATAGCATTTTCCAAGGCCTTACATCATCAACTTCCATTCTCGCCAAAAATCGGCAAACAAATTCAAGACGTGTCTTCTGATTCTGAGGTTTAGCATTTGCATCACGTGAATCTTATACGCATACCATTTCAAAATGTATCGCAGAATTTTTCGTACTGTCGACGACGGAATCTCCAACTCGCGTGACACTGATTGACCACATGCTGAAGAATAGATGGAACTGGAGGCTCTTTCAACCATAGCAGTAGCAACTTCTACAGTTTCAGTCCCAATTAATTTCCGTCCTCTCCAGGGCAGAACACCCAAATTCGCAGTTTCTTCAAATTTCATAATCATCTTCCTCAAACCAATCCTCGATATGGGGCCTATCCTTTAAACGACGACATTCACACAGAGCAGCTAAGTGGTTGCTGCAGTTCTGATAAAACAGTTTTACCAGTAAATCTCGATCTTTTCTTTTCTTTTTTTTTCTTATAAGGGCATGACTAACAATGAGAAACGCACGCTGAATGTTCTCTGGCTATCACTACAAGTTTATATAGAGGTTTTACAGATTTGTATAAGGAATATTCGGTAAAAGCCACCTGTGTGGTGGATAAAATTTGTACTAATTTTTGTAGTGCAAAACTCTTTTTCCCCATGGTCCATATAGTATATATTCCAAGTTTCATCAAAATCCGATAACCAGAACAGGTTCTACAGGCCACTAAATAGTGTAATTTTAATTATAACCACCTGGTATTTATCAACTTAATGAATTATTTTATTTTCTCATGGAAATGTCACTGAAATTATAAAAACTAAGGTATTTCCTACAAAGTATTAATGAACTTTAGAGATTCATTAGTAACAAATAATGTTGTATAAAATAGTTACATATATAATTTTTAGAATAAATTAATTTGTATTCTAATAAGATTTGGAGAAATCTTCCATTTGCTTTGATTGTAATTAGTGAATACGTTTATTTCATCGCGATAATTGCGGATTTGTAAATATAGTTTATTACTTTTCGAAAACTTAATAATGAATCTGAATATAAAACATTTGAGTGGAATTAATTGTATGAGGAGTAAGATATCTCCCTATTTTATAATGTGAAATGCAAAAAAAAAGAGACTTTATCAAATTGGCTCGTTAAGTTAATTGATGTTCTCATATTATAAAAGGCAAAATTTAATTACTAATTTTCTTTTAAGAGCAGTGAAGAATGTGTATTCTCGTCTTCAAATTAATAGGAGGATATATTTTTATGGTAAAAATTGCTTCAATTTGTACAATAATACATTTAAAGATTGTGGAAGGATAGTCAGGGATTATCTGTTTCTAATTTCCTTATATTTTCATCGTCTGGCAACTTTTAGAGTTTATCTGGAAACAGCTAATGGGAATTCTCTCACTCAATAAATGAAGATAATATCAATAAAATACTTTATATTTAAAAGTAAGATATGCTTATCTATAACACAAGATAAATCCTTTGACACCCAAATTTAAATCTGAAATAAAGTATTAAAACTTTTCGAACTAACCCCCTGCCCCCACACACGCACTTGAAACTTGAAAGGATCTAATCCCCACAAAATAGATTTTCCAATAATAAAGATCCGAAATGTGTAAAGAAACAGAATTATTTATACCATTTTATTATTGTCGATGCATTTTCTGCCCCCATTAAAATTAAAAGATATTAGAAATATTTATTGGATAATATAGAGTGAAAACACATATTTACGAGTACATTTCAACCTGATTTTATTATATTCTGTGACAATTCGATACAAATTTAAACAAAATGACAACTTATGGAACATTAGTCTGCTCGTATTCTATTCGTACATATTTCAAAGTCTGTATGGGAGTATCGAGATCACAAAAATGTACAGAATCTTAAAAATAAGTTTAAGATTCCTTATGTCTAAAATCATTGCTACTTAAAGTTGAATCATATTAATGACGAAAATGTAAAATTAATTTAATATATTTATATAGATTTTCACTCATTTCTCATTATCGTAATAGTAATTGATAACTTTAAAAACTAAAAGTACGCGGCATTTCATTAAAAACATATATCCGTACAGGTATCATTACCCAAGACAAAGACATTAACACACACAGGTTTATTCTATTTTTGGAACTTAAAGATGGCCGAAAGCCATGGACGTCTTAAGGCATGAGCCAACTGGGACAAAGGCCTCGGTCCCAATGGAGGCCTCGTCTCGTTCTCGACTCAATAAGATCGTGATTCGAATAATTTCAACTGTCAAATGCTTTTTGATAGAGATTTTGAGGTCAAATGCTTTTGATTCACATGAGATAACCGTCGTCCATATCAGCATACACCTTCATTACTCCTTTAGTCATAAGGCGTTAGTCCGTCGAGCCGGTTTGTGCCATTGTAAATCATGCACATTTATTTGTTTCGGTTTATTATTTGTATGGGTACTTGTGACACGGTATGCTGTGTACTGTCTAATTTTAAAAGCCATAGATGGGGCCTACATTTGTGTAAAGTCCATGTCCTACTTTTCATAGAGGCCCAGAGCCTCAAGGTGTCCCTGTTGAAAACATAACATCACACATTAACTTCAATGTGATGCTGTTTATCATTTTACCAGGGTTCAAATTTGTGTGGCCTTCCACCAATTGTTTTATAAAGCTCTAGTGGTACATTAATTAGAAACAAACAATGACTAATTAAATTCTGAATGTAAAAAATTCTCAAACTAATTCATTAATTGTTCTTGGAGTGAAATACGTTAGAAAGGAATACTTTTTGTCAGAGTGATAGATATTTAAGTAAAATAATTAACCCGCGGTCACTCGCACCTGTTTTTGCTACCGTCGTCACTCGCGGGGTGTAGAGAACACCCCAAACTTTTTTTTAACACGGGTATTTAATTATGAAAATAAAATTAAGTCATTATGATACATATTTATAAAGTACAAGTTGATTTTTGTATTATACAAATAAAATTATTAAATTTATTGCATACAAATGAGACTAACATTAATTTAAACTAAACATACAAAATTTTCATTTTAAAACACATAATTTTATATTTTTTCATAAACCAGTAAAACGTATATACCAGTAATAAATATACTTCATAATTAATGGGATAATGATAGTAGAAAGTAGAAAAATAATATTTTAATCATTTTCCAAACATTCAGAGCAGACTGTATACAAATGCTCAATTTCTCGCGGGAGTTCTCAGTCCCCCAGATAAACCTTTGAAGATTATTACATTCCAATCGTTCGAGAAAGAGGAATCGCATCAGGCCTGAAGGTTCAATGACATAAAATGTGCAGCTACAGAAAAAATCGTGGTTCTGGGCATTCTTTTTAGAATCCTGGGAGGATTTACTTGTTGCTGGGGTGTACAGAACACCCCGCGCGAGTGATCCCTGGTTAATATATTTTTGGATTTTTAAATGAAATACTCAAACTATTTTTAAAAATATTTACTGATATTCAAATACATCTCTTTAGAATTCGTTAGCTACTATATTTTATTAACATTTCGAAATCATGTTAAGAAGCAAATGAAAATCCCACATTTTTATGGAGATATTATAACTTTTCTAATGATAATTATTCGTTGTTAATTAACATTAAAAGGATGATGTAAGATAATGAGTAACTTAAGAAATTGCCAAAAATTGTATGTACGCTAAAAATTTCTTTATATAATTATATATACCAATTTCTAAGAAATTTTTTAGAAAGTGTTTTTCTTTTAAAGTTTATATCGTCATTACATCTTCTGTGGACTCTAAAATAATACATGAAATACCAATAATGTGCTCACTTTAAAAGAAACGCATTTTATAGAAGGTTTCAAGACTGTCTTTTTACTTTCCAAAAACATTTTTATAAAACAAGTCGCTTGAGTTTCTGAATTGTTCAAAGCAGAACATGTATCAAAAATAACTTCTGCATTTACTTTCTTTTATGCACTCAGCATTTTATCCGTAGAAAAAAGTCAAAGAAAACTGAAGTCGATGTTTTATCTTATTTTTTTCTACATCCTCATTTGGAGGAAACTAGAAGGACCGAGGCTCGCATACATAACAAAGCAATTCACATCACATTTTCAAAGCACCGCCATTTTGTCTGATTTTTCTTTCCTTTTTTTCCGTGTTTGCATCCATGTATTTTGAATTATTCACTCGCAGTGTTCCGAAACGAGACCATTTCCCCAAAAGAATGATAGCCAGTTTTCTCAAAATACCACTCCAGAAATACAATTTGGGACTCAAACAACGTCTGAGTAGATGCTCTTACGCATTTTTACGGAGTCCGTAAATTGCCTTTACCCTGAAATTGTGGAGTAAATTTACTGTTTGAGGGTTTAGTTTTATATACTAAGTGAGCTTTTGAGACATTCACTCATTTTTTTGTATCTTTGGTAAGATTTTAGAAAACTAATATCTGAAAGGAAGAAAAATTTGTTTTTCTATCCTCCTGAGTTTTTTTTTTTTTTTTGTTTCGACCTTAAAATTTTTATTATTTAATTCCATAATTATTTGGTACTATACGAAGGTGATCAAAATTAAGAGAATTTGCATATTATGTCACAGTTCATGAAAAGTTTTGAACGAAATGTAAAAGTACGTGAGGTGATCAGAAAAAAAGGTTTCAAGTTGAATAAAGAAATATTTATTAACAATACACAGAAAATACAAAAGGGAGTTAAGAGGCATACGTGTGAATCACATTTCGACATAACCACCACATCCATTTAGGCATTTATCAGAACGTAGAACCAACTTTTTTAGCCCGTATTGGTAGAAATCAGGTTCCTTTTCATTCATCCAGGTCTCGACGGATGATTTCACAGCACTGTCTTGGAATATAGCAGCACATACTAAACGATACGCTGCACGCTACCATAGATCAAATTCAGCACTGACGGGATTTCACTCTGAGATACCCATCGATCATTTTGAATCATTTCTTCAATTCATGCCGTTGAAGAACTTGGCCGGCCTATCACTACCATATTGCGGATTTCGACATCCTGTCTGCCTGATTGAAAAGAGTGACTCCATTTCTCTACATGTTGTCTTCTCATTGTTTCTTTACCATAAATTTCCACGATTTGACTGTGAATGGCAGATGCAAACACATTCTTTGCCCATAAAATCATCAAATCACGGCTCGCACTTCCAAACGAGACCAATTTCCTAAGCTTCTTGGCATTTCAATCACCCTGAACCTTCTGAGAACTTTCACTACCTACCTTCAAACCAGCTGTATGACAATAAGAGTCATTTTTGTCTCCACTTTGGGGAAACAAGATTTGTCCACAATATGTAGCTTTCAAATTCTGCGGCTCGTAACCTTTTTTGTGATCATCCCTCTTACTACTTCGAAACAAAGATGCATATCTTGAGTGTCGAATACATAAGCGTGTACGTGTGTATGGGCAGAGCTAGACGAGTAACAGGATTTATAAGCGCGCATGCCAAAAAAATCGTCCGCCAGCACAACTGGCTGAATTTTTGCAGCAATTGGTTAAATTGAAATTCAAACTGTAAAAATGAGTAGCCCCAATATTTAGATGATGGAATGAAATAGCGAATTATGAGTAGGCAAGAAGCAAGCCACTCTCAAATTGAGTTGTATGGAGCCACAGGAACCCCAGTTTCAAGAGTAGCTGTTTCCCGAAGACTTCATGCGAGAGGGCTGTTTACTCGAAAACCTGTTGTTTGTTTCCAATTCAGTTCTGTGAACAGGAGAGTCCATTTAAAATGCAGTAGTGATCATAGAGACTGGAGCATAGATCAATGAGAGATAGTTCTCGTTACTGATGAGTTCTGGTACAGCCAAACCAGTGATTGTCACTGCACTTCCATATGGAGAGAACTAGAGACCCGCTATCTATCCTCCAATGTCCGAGAAATCGACCATTAAGACAGCGGCGGCTTAATGGTCTGGGCAGGCATCACGTTAGATGGCCACACATACCTTCATGTCTTGGAAATATGTCCTGTGATTGCGGTGAGGCATAGGGTTGAGGTATAAGAGCCCTATGTTTCCTTTTCAGGAATGCAGTTAGCTATTATTTCATTTTAATTTATGACAACGCGAGGTCACACAGAGCTCATCTGGTCAACGAATTATTGGAAAGTGAGTTTGTTCGCCGGATAGAGTGACCAACCAGATCTCCAGACTTTAACCCTGTAAAGCATGCCTGGAATACTCTTGAAAGCACCATTGCAACTCTCTTCCCTCAGAGAATCATCCAAGGCCTGGAAAAAGCATTGCTGAATGAATGGAACCAATTACCCCAGGAACTCATGAACTTCCTTATTTCAAGTAAAAAATCACGGTGCAAAGCCTTTATATCTGTAAGAAGGGATTCTACCCCCTATTAACTAATTTTTTTTTATTCTGTACAAAAATTGGTTAATGGGTGGCAAGCCTTCTAATTGAGTTAGACATTATGCACTATCATGCATGTGTATTAAAACTGTTGTATGTTTTTTTTTTATTTATCAACCTTATGTACAAACCAAATTTTATTAAAATGTGTCCAATAGTTCTAGAGATAATCGTCCAAATGTGAAAATTATCTTAATTTTGAACATCAATGTACAGTTTGAAAATCGAATTATTTGTATTTTAATATGTTAGAGTAGAAAAGTTTTAAGAAAAACACTGGTTATATTTCGATTTATGGCATCTCTGAAAATGACGTGATTTTAGCAAAAATACTAATTGAGGCCCTCTAAAGAATTCTTAGCTGCACAGAAAATATTTTTACAATAGAAACATTTTCCAATAAATGAGAAATTTTGACTTTCTGCAAAATTTTATTTAAAAATTATTATTTTTTATACATTGTAATAATATTCTTAAAACATTTTTATATACATAATCTGACTCAAGTGAAATTAAATATCAAACGAACGTAGTTCCTTTTACTTCAAATATATTATGTTTATTCTAACACTTTTTAGAGTCCCTGAGTTTCAAAACTAAGGTATTATCTCTGTGTCAAGTAAATGGAATGTAAAATGAGAATTTTGAAGAGTTTGAAAAAAAATTTAATATATTTTCCGCTTGAAAACGAAACTTCACCCGAATTTACTTGAAATGTTTTTAAAAAATGATACATTTTTATCATGTTTTTTCCCTATTTGAGCTTTAGTAAATTGTAAGATGTGAGAGTTTAGGTATTTCATGCTCTACATGCGTTAAATTACAGTTTTACTTAGGAACTCATGCTTCGTAGAATTTACAATATATGGATAGCAGTAGTTAAAAGTAAACTGAGAGATAGAAAAAAAACTGCGACAAGAGTAAATATTTTTTAAGTGAATGTTTGGATTTAATTGTATTTCGCTAGACAAACAAATTGTTGTGCAGTTTAAACCGTTTATCTGAGTACCGGATTTAGTATTATGCGAGTTAACTTAAATGTTAACTGAGCAAAAAATGTATAACATACGAACTGCAAAGAAATCAGATTAAAACCATTAAATGTATTTTCAGGTAATAAAATTCTTTGATTTATATTGATAAAGATTACGATACAAATTTTAAATTATTGTATCGATTTAACTTTTTAAAAGAAAAATAGTTGTTGTATCGTTAAAGTAATCTTAATTTTTTATATTAAAATTTCAAAGGTAAAATCTTAGAAGCAGCTTAACTCCAATGAAACTCTTGAAGAGAGAAAGAGGGGGAATGACGACGAAGAGTGAGTGATGAGTGAGACAAAGAGTTTGTGATGAGTAAAATAGAGTGTGTGCAGAATGAGAGCTTGAGGAGAGGTAAAATAAGAGAGAGAGGGAGTGAATGTGAGAGAGATGGAGGGAAAAGGAATTTTCAACGTATGTATAACAACTATAAATATAATCATTAGTGATGAATTATTTCAAAGATTATTTTTATTAACTTTGTAAACACAATTACAGTAAAATCCAGCGTATAACGCACACCACCGTATAAAGTGCATTTATACTTTCAAGCTGCATTTTTTAGTTTTTAATTATAATTGACCATATAACATGCATCCTCTTTCTTACGACGAAATTTAAAATATGCGAATGCACTGCTCTTATATTTTGAAGCCATGCATTCCAGACGTTAGCCCAAGCTTTTGAAAAATACTATATTTTTAGAACTACAACTATTAAATCCATAAAGTATGTCATTTCTTTTAAGTAAATAGTATTTCGATGCATAAAGAAGTGTAAATTTTTTTCATGCTTATCTCTCTTTTTAAACTACCATTTTATAGCCGACGTAAAACGCATACCCATGTAGCCCAGCCAGTATGGTGGCTATAACCCTCGGCTTGTAACCGAGTGGGTTCGAATCCCGAGTAAGACATGGCTGTATCTTCTTCGGGAAAGAAGTCGGTTTTTCGCCTGTAATGGATTCCCGTCTCGAAAGGAAAGCAACGCACCTCTTAATATATGCTGGGATCATCACATTTGTAATAAATGTGTATATTCTTCTGTTGTATTGTGTGTATGCTTTCTGTTCTTCTTCACTTATATTTCATACGTTCCCAGGATAAAAAAAGTACACACCATCAAAACCCACCCGCGTACTTCAATGTTATTTTTTGATTTGAAAGTGTGCGTTATACGCCGGATTTTACGGTATTAATATTTCATTCTTAATTCAAAGATTATCTTGTAGAGAATACTAAAGAGAGTAATGAGAAAAATTATATGAACTCTTTTTTAAGAACAATAAAAATTTAGTGCTAAATTACTTGAATTTTATTACAAAAGAAATAAATTTATAAGAAAGGCAACATCTTATACAATAACAGTAACAAGTACTAAAACAGTTAATATTTAATGTCACTTTTTCTATAAGGAAAAATTAAATTAATCGTTATAAAACCTTTTATTATCATGATGATTTTTAATGTGTTCTTTGATATTTTTATAAAAGTTAAGAATGGGTCTCAAATTTAAAATGTATAATGTGTTTAAATACATGAATTTTTTTAAATGAAGTAAAATTTAAATATGTAGAATTCTACAGTTTTTACTGAGCTTTTTATTATTTATTTTAATTAACAACATTTCATCAAAAAATAAAATTGAAGAATTTCATCTTTGTTTAAAGTTTGCTCCAAATTTAAGAAAGCAATGGAATGATGCAATTAGTTGAACACAGAAATAATTATAAATGTTTAATAAAGGCATATATTCGTATGAACTAAAAGAATAATTACCTCTAATCAGGTTATATCTTTCTTTGATGAATTTCATTTATAATTTTACAAAAATGTAAATTTAAACAACCTTCAAGACATATTAAATTTGAAACATTTTTTTTTATTGTACAGGTGAAAATAACGTGTCTTTTTCTGGAATAATCTTGAGGAATGCAGGCTTTTTCTCTACTACAGTTATTTTAGAGTTTTCTCAATTAGACATACATCTAGCTTATTGTCCATAATGTATTCTTTCGCCAAGTAAATCTATAAAAAGAAACTGGGCCCAACTACACTGAAGTATCAAAGAAAAAAATAAACATCCCATAAGTGCACTTGATACTTGAGTTTTGATGAAAGAAGAAAATATTTTTTCATTTGTATAAAAATAAGACACAATTAAAGTAAAGAAAGAAATTCAATATTTCTATGATTTAAAAATTTCAATTGTGATTTTCATGTGTAGTTCAAAGGAAATAATTGTTTTTTTCAACTGAATGCTCGAGAGAATCATTTGTCTTATTTTTTGTTTCGTACGCTATTGATGTGGTTAATGTAAAGATTATAGTTTTTCTCATAGAGCACTTAACATTTGTCTTAGACTTTTTTACAATTCAAGTAAGTGAAAAAAAGGTGGCCTAACATTGACCATTTATTAATCAATTTTAAGGTGTTTTATAACTTAAAAAACAATATTTATTTTAAATGTTGTTAAGTTCCATAAAAACGTTTTTCCAGCCTGAACAAAGCTGAAGACTTTTTAAAAATTATTAAAATATAGTATCTTTTTTTTAAAAAATATTCAATTTTTTGACAAAAGAAAAAAGTTTATTTTATATTATTATAATAGGACTATTAGAAATAATTTTCCTTCAGGTTGTCTTAAATGTGGAATTCAATATATTTTATGACTTCTTTTAAGAGTTTTTTTTTTCCTATTTTATATTTTTTTCTTTAAGTCATAAATGGAATTTTCTATTTTGATGTCATAATTGTTCTTATATTTTCAAAAAACCTTTACTCAAAAATTTAATTAATTACTCAAAAGTATTGGTAGTAAACATTCAATTTTCAATTCCTACTATTAGTTCACTCTCTCGTTATATATATTTATTTATATATATATTTTTCAAATTTTCAATCGTTGATAAAATACTTTCTATTCATCCATTCAAGTTCAAATACATTTTTAAACTTGTAGTAGATAACACTTGTTGTTAATACAGTTTTTATATATATTAATTCATTAATTAAATTTTATTTTTTAATTTTATATTTACTCTGCGTTATTTCTGTCGAAGTTACAACTAACAGCAACAGATGGCGCCAGTACCTTTTTAAAAGTAGGGGAATTAACATCAAAAAAAAATTATATCACTTGTTTTATGATTATGATTCAATATATAATTAGAAAATTTCGCAATGTAAAAATCGATATACTTAATAAATTTTCCTAAATTACATTTGTTTCTTAACAGAAAACTATACACCAAAGAAAACATTATTTACGTTATAATTTTCATGTCTGGCGTAATAAGAAACATCAAGAAAATAAATAATACTTTAGCTCACATGTATCAAAGCACGGTTCTGAAAATCTAAAAACACCTCTTGAATTTTTACATTCAAATATATAATGCCTAAGAAAGCTTTTATATGTGGGGAAAGAACCCCTACTGTATTTACTCGAATCCAAGCCGTACTATCGGGCATAGTATCGGGGCATAGTATCAAGACAAGTACACTATGACGAAGTATGAAAAAGGAGGCAATTTTTATGCAGAAAAAAATGAAAATATTGCAGTGGCTACTGAAAATTTGATACGAATGAAACAAATATGCATCGATGGCGTAGCAAAATGATTTAATTTTTGCTTAAAAATGTTCAACAGTCTTACAATTCTTTTACATATGTTAATACAGAAAAAAAAAAAAAATTGTATAACAAATGCATTGGATGGCATGAAAGACGACATTGTGTGGGAAAATGGCGACGGCGTTACCAATTCCAAAGTCAGCTGTAACATTGGGTTCAACGAATCCTTTTTGAAACATGATACTGATAGTTAAAGTGACTATAAGTTCATGTATGTATTCGAAAGTTTTTTAGTAATTGTAAAATAATTAATTACTGTCTTCTTATTTCTCATTAATTTTTTAAAAATACTTAAGAATTGGTTATTGATGAATTTTTTACGCATTTTTTAATTTTTTCTCAAAAACATGTAGATAATCGGGGTGCAGCTTAGAATCGATGACAAAATTTTTTCACAAGAACCATTAGAGGAACTTAGAGTGCGACTTAGAATTGATGGTGGTTTAGATTCGAGTAAATACGGTATATTTACTAACCAGTGCTTCTCAAAGTTTCAATATTTGCGACCCAATATTCAATCATAATTTGTATTTCATTCAATAATACAAAATTTTGACGCTAAAGCTATTATACGACTTTATCCTCTTATGTGCCACCGGTGTATATGAACGTCTCACTCAACTAAAACGTGAATTGCCCAGGACGTATATTTACGTTTTTAGGAAAACGGTGGCATTGGGGAGCAAACTGCGTAACTTTTAATCGGAAGTTAGGGGATTAATTATAAACAGCAAAATAATTATCAAGATAAGTGCTAATTTTTGTACATAATTTTATATATGACAAGCTCTCATGGGGTCATTGGTAATTATTAATCTTGTTCTTAACTTAGTATTGTTCAATTAATTATAAAATACATTGTGCAATACTGATACATTTACAAGTGTATTATATCAGTGTAAATGTGTATTTTGTTTTTTATTATGACAGAATGCATTTTGTTTGTTTAATTTCAGTAAATAAATAATTTTTTAAAAAATAATCTTTTGTTTTCAACTTTTCAATATGCTCGCCCCCCTCTTAGAGTTATCACGCCCCTCTAGAGGGCGCACCTCACAATTTGAGAAATACTATTACAAACATTAAGACTTATAGTAAGAGTGGGAAAAATTTTTACCATAAACAATACTGTAAATTTTTAATTTATTAATCCAAAAGAACTGTCAAAATCAGGAAAGATGTAATAGCTACATATTTGAAATTTTCCTTCAATAAAAAATTAAACATATGTAATAATTCTCAAAGTAGGATAGTATTAAAAGTCAATGTCACATTTTCCTTTACACGTATAAAAATCAATAAAAGTTTTTCCCTTGAAAAAAGGAGAATTGTGAAGAGAAACATCTTTTGTTTTCCATCTAGTTCTGACGGACGTTCAAAGTGATCGATCAGCAAAAAATATCTGAATCGACAGAAACAAAGAATCTGAACGGCATTAAGGCTTTGCTGTCATGAAGCGGAAATAGAGTGACGAGTTAAGCTGACAACACATTTCAGAAAACACGATTGTCTGAAAACGGATACACTTTATCAGAACTCAGAAATACTGTGTGGCAAAAATCAAAGGTTTTTCACACAAAATAATTTTTGGATTAACCCAATCAATCATTCGACACTTTTAAAAGTTTGTCACCCATTTTCTTTGAATTTTTTCAAGGAAGTTACATATAAAAAGGGAAATTGGTCACGGGAAAAAAAAAGCCTCAGACTTAAAAGCGGTTAATAAAGTTGAAAGGGCAAGAAGGGAAAAATTCATGTTTTTCCCCTGGTTTTTTATGTATACATATATATAGAGAGAGCTTTTGCTGTAAAAAAAAACTTTCTTGTAAAATACAATTTACTTTATGATGATTAAAAATAATGTTATGACCATCAATTTCAGAAGAACTTTATTTATATAAAAAAGGAAAAGTTAATTTTAAAAATACAACCCAAATTTTTCTTTTAAAAAAAAAAAGTAAATTTAAATTTTTGTAATTTAAACATTTTAAATGTAAAACTAAAACAGAAAAACATAAATAAAACATAAAAAAAAAAGGCTTTATAATATACATTAAACAAAATAAAATAATAAAAATATAGTTTAAATAAAAAAAATAATAAAAAAACAGCTTAAACATAATTAAATGAATATACATGTTTGCTAGTTTTCAAGACACCTGTGAAATAAAATTCTTGAAAGCTATTTTCTGTTTTTCTTGGCATATTAGCATATTGCATAATGGTTATAAAGTAAGTATTTTATGGAAAGAAACACTCGTAATAAATTTCTTTCCTTTTAATTTGGCGCAATAATCAAGTAAGTATTATGCAATCACTTTCATTAATGAAAGATTTTTAGTCTTCCAAAGTATCATGTTCCCTGCTAAAGAAGTGATCAATTTTCTTTTTAAACGGAAGAATTATAATTTTCAAATTATTTGCCATTATGATCATCATTATAACAACTGGTATTGAAACACAAGTAAAATTGGTCCTTTAGAATTTTTTGGGGGTATTTTTCCGTTTCGCCGCGCGCGGCGCAGGCGATTAAGTCGCCAAAAATGATACAACCGACGTCACAATATTTGTGGTACCCTATTTCTGTTTGGCTCGGAAGTAAAAAATTTTTGAACTAATATTTACTAACATTATTTTATGTGTGATTGTGTGTTGTCGCCAATAAAGTTTGGCGAGATTTGAGCCGGCGAAACGGAAAAGTACCTATATTTTTTAATTCCTACTATTAGTTCACAGTTTTATATTTATAATCCAATGAATAGGTAGAAACCTACTAATTAAGTTATATCAATAATTTATTCAATAATAATAGTAGAAAATAACGTAGGCATATAACAAAAAGTAAACATTTTTATATTATCATTTTTATTTTTTAAACATTTGAATAAATTTCAAATAACATTAAATATTATTTCAATAATTTTTTCCATTCCACGCAAGCAAACACAAAGTAAAAATTCCGTTATAATCTTTATTTTGTTGTACTTTATCTTGAACATAGCATCTTGTTCATCAGTGTAATTGTATTTTGAGTCAAAGTATTCAGTTTGGAGATGATGCAATAATCTCAATAAGTTCTAAAAGTGGATGCTCAAATTAAAAGTGAAATAATGATGGTTAAATTTACAGTATAATTACTGATGATTATTATTGTTTACTCTTAAATAGATAATATTGAAGGAATCGTGGTTTCAGCGGGGTCAAAATCTGAGTTCCTGAAGTTAAGTGAAGCCAAAAGACATCAATCATGTCGGGTTCGAGTTGTAAAACTGCAGTTCACTGAATAAAGGGGAAGTTCACTCGTTAACAGAAGATTTAATTCTCGGGGCTTGAAATTACATCACATTTACAGTTAGTTTTTAAAATAGTTATCTTTGGTTTTTATAACTTTATACCATTTTTTTTAAACAAGAGTTTTTTTATTTAAAAATGTTAAATTCCCCGCAAATGGGAAAAGCATTTTCTAATAATTTATTTTTCTTATTAAAAAAATATTATATACATTTCAACAATTCGCTCAAATGTTTTGGTACTTTCCCGTTTCGACGGCGAAAATCTCGCCTAATTAGTGTTTTTGGCGACAATACAATATACACATATAAAATAGTAATAAATATTAGTTACCATTGGTTTTTCATCCATTTTTGATGCATGGAGAAAAAGACGATACTCATAAGAAAATACTACGTCTTGTTTTGAAAATGGGGTGGTAAAAGTTGACCAGTGGGAATAGTTTTTTTGGTTGTATCTTTTTGGGGAATAAGAAGCACCGGCTTTAAAAAAGTACCCCTTAATTTATATTTAATTATCATAAATTAAAAACAACTTTGGCTCTAATGCCTTTAAACGCATTTTGTAAATTATTTTAATAATGTTTCAATGGTTACTTTTTAAAGTTATTTTTATTTGATTTTCTTTACTAATGACTGTAAGGGAACCAACAAATAACAATTTAGTCTTTAAAGTTTCCTGCAATTATGTTTGTTAAAAATAAGGGTTTGCTGAAAAGCGAGTTTGTGTTTTTATATTGGAAAAAGTTAACATATGGTAATGACAAGGGAACACTTAAGAATGATTTAGCCTTTTAACATTTTCCTTTCTCTTCTTTTTTGAATCATGTTATTTCTCTGAAAGAAGATTTATACTCTTTTTAAAAAGCAAATAAGTTCGATTTTTTTCCCATGAACCAATATAATTTAAAGAAAAGTTATTTTAGATTAATTGAGAAAGATGCAAATAAAGAACAAAATGCGATCGCATTTAAAACCATAAATTTGAACAAAAGAATTATTTTCAAGTGGGGGCAAACAATAAAGATATATTCAGATTGTTGATACTGTGAAATAAGTTTGTTTAAAAAAATCAGGTTGTTTTGAAGTACTTTTAAAATCCACTTAGGAAAAGAAAGGAATTCTTTTTTGTTTAACTTTGTGAGATATTTTCTGCATTGCATATCTTTTCACACATCTGTTTGTGTTAGTTTTGGTTTAAAAATAAAATTAAAAGAATTGACGCACATTGAGTTAATGATATAGTTGCTTGTTGTTTTAAATACTAAAAGTGTTTTATATAAACATTTCGTAAATGTTATCAATTAAAGAAGCTACCTTAAGTGCAGTTTTAGTGATACACTAGTGAAAACTTAGTTGTGAATAACATTAATTTCTAAAATTTATTAGGGAAAAGGGAGTGATAAAACCCCGTTTTTTTGTGTGCAATTAAAAATTTAAATTAAAAATTTCCCTTTCACTTATTGGGAGATAAACCTTATAAATTTTTTAATTGTAAGCAACTCTTTTGAATTTTTCAGTCGTTATATTTGACAAACTTTGCTGTATAAGACATTGTTCTAAATTTTTTTATATAATTATCGCCATATGTTTTGCGTGATGTATAAATACATCTAAAATATTTCTGAATCTTGTATCGACTTATGATAATTACTTGCAAATCTTGATTTCTTATGCTTTCATTTTTAATTAGAATTTTTTATTAATAAAACAAGTAAAATAAAATTTTTCTTTTTAAGTCAATTCCTACTTAGATCAACAAAGAAAAATTTTTTTTTTTTACCTACTTTTTGTTTTTAAACAGTTACGGGGGAAAAAAAATAAAAGATATATATTTTTTAAAGGGCTGCGAATTGATCTTTAAACATTGCAGACCCCGGGATATTCCCAAACAAGCTGGGTTTTATCGTTTTTTGGTTTGGTTTCCTATAGGCGGTTCCAATCGCCGCAATAATTTTGACGCCCCGTTTTCCCTCCCCAAAAGGGACCCCGAGCTTTGACGGTCCCAAAACCCGTACCAGGATTTAATTTTTTGAGGCCTAACCAAACAGACACTCTAGTGATCTTTTACATACCGTACAATCATACGACATGGCCACTGTCGATTTTCTGCACCATGAAAATCCACCGATTTGGGCCGGGGTCAAACCCGTAAGCTTGGGTACAGAGGGCAAGCTACAAACCAACCACGCCATCCAGCCGGCAATATATACATATATATATACATATGATGTATGTATATACATATGACAGAATCACAACATTAAGAGGTAATTAATTTTTATTAATTATCATTAGAGTATTGTATATAAAATTTCAGTTCAACTGAATGCTTTAAAACGTGAAGGGAAAAACCTTTTAAGTTTTGACACAAGTCACCAAAATGATAGCTAAGTCGTCAAAAATGATACCAATGTGGCTGTATTGGTAATTATTTGAATAATTACTTTTAATCAATTAATTTGTATTAATTATAATTAAATTATTGTATTGTCATCCAAAATAATCATGTATATAAAATTTCAGCTCAATTGGCGCTTTAAAATGTATTTTATTAACAATTGAAAATTCCACCAAGATAAATAAATAAATATATAGAGATTGTGAGCTAAGAGTAGGAATTGAATAAATATATAAGATAAAATGCAGTGAACAAAATTAAACAGTTGTTCCTATGACCAAGGCATTATTTGGTACTTCCGTACTATCGCAACCTATTCGCTACATTATATGAAATGAAGTACATGATAGCCAATTTAGCGCACATGACTCATGCGAAATCGGGGTTGTCAAATTGGCGAGTTATCTTGAACATTGGCGATGGTTGCGATACTACGATTGCGATACCCATTATTTTTTATTGTCATAGTTTTTCATAAAAAGATATTATTTAGTTCTGTGTGAATGTAGTACTTCACATAAATTTGCATTTTTTCATAATTTTTATTATTCATATCAATTAATCACATTCATCAGGAAATTAGGAAACTTAGTTTAAATATTAACTGTTTTCATAATATTAAAAAGATAGAAATAGATGTGAGAAACAAAATAAATTAATTTCTTAAGACAAAGTTATGCTTTTATTTGTATGTTTGAAGGAAGTTTATTAATGTACACATTTCTTTCTTTCGCCAGCTGGGAGGCGTGGTTGGTTTGTCGCTGGCCTTCTGCACCTAAACTTGTGGGTTTGACCCGGGACCGCCCGTTGGTGTGGTGTGGTAGTTAGGAGAGGGGGGTGCCAGCTCAGGTGTCGTCCACGTCACTTAACCATGGTTCAAAATTACGTGGTCCGTCGCCAAAAGCCCTCGTGTAGCTGAACAGTGCGACGTTAATATTCAATCAATCAATCAATCAATCAATTGACCCGGGACCAAGTCAGGGGATTTTCATGATGCAGAAAATCGACAGCATTCATGTCGTATGATTATACGGCAGATATATAAAATATCCCAAGAGTTTCTGTTTGACTTGGAAGCTCTCAGCAAAATTAAATCCTTATTCAGGTTGGCATCGTCAGAGCTCAGGTGCCTCCCTCTGGGGAGGGAACTGGGAGTCAAATTTACTTGCGGTAGTTGGTATCGCCTATATGGTGCCCCGCTAAGAAGTGATACCAGTTCCTGGGAAATGGACTTGGTCTGCAAGGGTTAAAATACCAATGTGCAGCCCTATTAGGAAAAACTTTTTTCTTTAAGGCATTATTTTTTGAGAAGATATTATTCATTCATTATAAATACATCGTTGAAGGTTTCCTAAGTATTATCTTCACTTGTAACTAAGTAACTTAAAAAAATTTTCAAAGACAGTAATTTTTTTTTATGAAGTGTTCTGCGTTTTCAAAACTAAAAATAAATCATGAATTTATAAAACATTCAAATAAGCTAGATATACTTATTTCAAAATATTTCTAAAAACCAGAACAAAATTTCCAATTTCTAGAAAATACTTTCACCTTATTGAAATTCTGATCTTTCATAGATATTATTTTTTAAACTCGGGTAGGGCGATATTGCCATCCTGAAATATAAATTCTTTAGAATTTCAAGAATTTTGACTCCAATATAAGCTTGGTAAATAATGGAAAAAGGGCATTGTTCTTCAAAAGTTATTGGTTTTCTTTATCAGTAATTTTACTTAGAACCTGAGAGAAGTATTTTTAAGCAAGTGCATTGAAAATAAAACGAAATTACTTTATGTAGAAATAAGTATTTTGTTTTACCGTTTTGTGGGCCATTTATTTCTCTTTTAAATTCCTCGCAGTTTTTTATGTTTACATTTAAAGTTTAGGGGTGGAAAATACTTCACTGTAATATAGAACCATTCACTGTAATATAGAAAACTAAATTTATTGGTGACTATTTGCCATGAAAAGAGGAGAAGCATGTTGCAACGCACAAGGGGATATCAAATTCTGTACACATGTAGCGTGTTCTGTTTTTTTGTCCCTTTCTACTACATCATCTACAAGGCACATCAAGAAAAAGTAAGTTTCCCTATTTTTTTTAAAAAAAGGAACTCTCACATTCAGGTACATATTTGTGGCAACAAGTACAGCAATATTTCAGCTATTTTTCAACATATAGCCACCACCGAGTTGAGACACTTGTCGAATCGATGGGATCAACTTTTATCACTCTGTGGTAGAACTCACCGCACCTTTGAATGGAACCAGCATGTGACAGACGTTTTTGAGCTCTTCGTCGTTGCCAAAACTCACAGGAGGCCAGAATTTCTTGAATTTACAAGCAGAAAATCACTAGGAGCAGATCAGAGCTGTAGGGGGGATGATCAAACAACTCCCAACCAAATTCAATTCAAGCGGCTGCTGTGTGAATCGTATGTGGACGGCATTTATATGGAGAGGTGCACAACACCTGCATTAAGCATTCCACGCCTCTTGAATTGAATGGCTCTGGTCAATTTCAGCAGTGTTTTACAGTAATGATCAACGTTTACTGTTTCACCACGTGGAAGGAAGTCAATGAGCAGAACACCCTTCCTATCCCAGAACACCGTGCGTATCACTTTCCGTACCGACAGCATCTGTTTGAAATTCGTCCTGACTGGAGATCCACTATGCTGCTAATGCATTGACTGCTGCTTGGTTTCCGGGGTGAAGTGCGAAATTCAAATCTCATCACCCGGGACGATCCTGTCGAGGAACTCGTCGCCGTCATCGTGATACCCTTGCAGAAATGTCAGTGCTGCTCCTAAGCGTTAAATTTTGTGTTTGGGTGGTTATCCGGGCCTTTCGGCACCAGCAGGCACCTAATTTTTTTTTCAGCAACAGGTGATTAGTGAAAATTTCATGCAACAAAGATCGCGATATCTCTTGCGATTGGCTGCTCATCTGTAATCGTGAAGGGGACGGTTTCCCATCACGTGCTGCCGCACAAGCTCAACAAAATCAACATTGATGAGGGACTGCCGCTCACTGCGCTCTTCATCATGAGCACTGACGATCTCGGAAAACTGCCTACGCCAGCGACGCACCTTTGCTTTCATGATGTTCGGCCCGCCAGACCTGATAGAGATGACGATGAATTTCCAGTGGCGCAATGGCGCTTTATACATTCAGAACTTTATCACCGACCGAACACCTCGCGGGCGGAGGAATAACAGTTTCTATTTCGGACCACCGCTACCACGCTACTGGCAGAGTTGGGACCTGTCAACTTGCATACTTGGTGGAAATACATCATAGATCGCATAGATCTGTGCGCATGCTCAGTGACACGACTAATTACGTTCTCTTTAAAGGGAAAAACATCGTGAACCTTACTTTCTGGATGCGCCTCTCACCCAACTGGAAACAACTGCTTTGCCGTATGATTTCCCACTCAGGTTAAGCGCATCATACGGAACTACACTTCTTTGGCAAGGAAGCTATAGGACACCCTTTCCTTTCTCTTGAGGAATATCCGACTCTTAGCTTACAGTACGGGTGTTAGCTGGTCAAAACTTCTGTTTCTTTTGTTTTACTTGACACTGTATGAAATTATTTATATGATGGCAAGGTCAGTAGAAAATAAAGGTACAATGCTATTTTACATCCACCATTTGGTATCTTTATTTTCTTTAGTTAGACAATCAACCCCTTCCATCACATAGCTATATACAAGCGACATCTTTTGGACAAAGGTGCTTGCTTCTTTAGTGCCATCTTTTTTTTGTCCTATTTGTAGATGTCATAATAAACTCAGATTATAAATGCAGTGTGGCACAAAAGGAATTGAAACAGGAAACTTCCCATCGTTATAATCGCTTCACACAGGTGCACAGCCAAGATCGTAGCCAAGATGATGATGGGAGTAACCTTCTCAACCCCATGGAAGGGTTAAGACATTTTATTATAAACTCTGTTAACAAAGAAAAATGAAAGAAATTAAGTATAAATTTTGACTGTAGAGTTTTCACATTATTTTTTTATTTTATTATTTCCAGTAATAAAAAATAGGTCCTCAAGAAGAACCTTTAAAAGTTCTGGTTCCTAGTAATTTATATAATGGCTGTTTTCTTTCAATTGGTAGACCTCAATCCCCATGGATTCAAATAAATAGGTTGAAAGCTACTTTCTTAATCTTGATTAAATACTGCAAAACGAAGATAATCCATAGCAATAAATTATTTGTTGAGAATGGCCAATTTCTGTAAGTCCTCGTGGTGCAATAACCTAAGATTGATGGACAGTGATTCGATAGACAATGTATATTGCATCTTTTCTCGTAAGTTTGTATAAAGCGAAGATTTGAAGGAAAATTAAATTTTTAAAAGGAAAATTAAGTCTTTCTTAAATTATAGATGAATAGAAGAGAGACTCGGGCTTAAGGCTATTGCCATTTACTTTGCCATTCAGTAGATTTTTTCATACCATTTGAATTTTTAATTTATTTTTTAAGGATCAATTCAGTCGAAGTATAGATTTTTTTTTATTAAAAATATACGAATCAAATAAAAAAAAATTAAAGTAATTGTAAATAATCTAAGCTAAGTACATTTTTTTAGCTTATTCCTGCTGTAAGTACGTATTTGTTTTAAATTTGAAAATACTCATGATAAAACAGCGTATAAAATGGCTACAAAAGAGAAAACAATCAAACAAATTTTTTCCTTTATGAAAATTTGTTATTCATCATTAAAGTCGTTAATTTTTTTTAAAAAACTAATCAATTAAAAATAATTGAATTTTTTATAGAATTAAACAATTAAAATAAGAAGAAAATGATTAGACTGAAAGAAAAATATACCTGTGGTGAACATTTTAAATGAACATTAACGCTGTTTGAACTAATATATTTACTAATTATGTAGAGTTATTTTTTTATTAAGGGGCACAGTACAATTTATAAAAGCAAAAGTATTTAGTTTCCTGATTTTATAATTTTTTCTTTGTTTCTTTGAATATATTTCAATTAAACATGCTTTTGAGCTTAAAATACTACAAACAGTTAAGGTACTTACGTATTATTGCAACAATTGCCTACTCAATTAATTACTCGCCAAATTAGCAACTTCGATATCCTATGTGTCGTACGCCCTGAATTGGCAACCCTGTGCTTCATTTCCGAAAATGTCACCAATAGGTTGCTATAATACGTAAGTTCCAAAGTTAATTATCTAATTTTTTAAAGAAAAATTTAAAAATGCACGAAAGAATTTTAAAATGCTACTTCTACAATAATTAACATGCATTAATAAAATTTTATTTACAAGTACATCACACAATGTATAACAAAAGTAGGTATGGGGGCTTTCTATTATCATGATTGATATTCGTAAAATTATTATTTTTATGAATGCTTACTAAGGTTTTCTAGAAAATGCATAAATTTGAAATTCAAATTATTTTAAAAAATAAATATTGTTTAATTCAAAATACATACCAACACTGTTGCATATGTACTAATAGAATATCAAAGCATTTGGAACAATGAAAAAATCCCTTAGAATTTTAAATGAGATAAAAATATCTATTTTTTAACACAAGAGATAAAATAAATTTAAAGGGTTTTTATCATAAAGATGTGAATAAAAACGTTCATAAAAATTATCAAAACTCTGGCTTATCTTAGCTTAGAGCTTGATGAGAATGTGGAAAATTATGTAAAGAATATGTTAGGCCAAAAATTATTATTTAAATTTTTGACTGATTTTTATTAATTGAATCGTATTGTGTCCTTTTAAATCTAAAATTTAACTCCAAATTTTTTAATAGGTTTAAGGTGTAATGAAATTCTTATTTTAACGTAAAAAATATGAAAAAATATTGCCAAATGGTAATTTTTTATTTTTCTTTTTGCTAAAATTTCCCAAAATTTTTTAGTTTCAAAAAAGAAAATTTTAAAAGTTTAAGAATCTAAAACATTTTAAAAAGTGCTACAAAAGTTTTGTTCTGAAGAGCAATTCGTTACATACAAATAAAATTTTTGGGTTCAAAAATAAAAATAAAAAAAATACCCCCAAATTAGGTTATATTTCTAAAAAACAATACATTAATCAAAAAAAGACAAACAAGAATTTTCAAAATGATTGATCAAAAAAATTAAAAAAAAAAACGATGTATTATTCTTGATAGGTTTCAAAATTACGGGAATATCAAAACAGAGATTGAACATTTTAATACAAATACTTTCATCTTTTTATAATGGGGGGTGAAAAAATGTAAAATTATAATGACTAAAATATATTTTTATTTTTTAACAATAATATTCCAAATTTTTTCTTTATACATAAGATTTCAACAAACAGAAAAAAAACAAAAATTTTGTGTTTATTTTTTTAAAATATTTGAAATTCATTTTTAATAATAATAAATAAATATAGAATTTTTTGATTTTATATAAACCAAACAAATATCCCAACCTAGAAATTATTTTTTTCCCTGATATTAAAATATTACGCATGCAATTGTAAACTCAATTTTCTTAATTAATTTAATTTACAAATGTTGGTTGAATTTGAAAAATAATTACAAATGCTTTGAATAACGAGATAAATATCCTGAATGAAACATTGATATTATGTCACTTTTTATACTATAAAGATTTATTTTTTTTTCGATATCTGTAATCAAAATGGTCAAAACTAAACGACCAAGTTCCCTTATTTCCAATATTTTTAAATAAAAAATAAAAAAAACCTTCTTTTTTCCGGGGGGATATCGCACCCAATTTAACTTTCTTTTGGTTTAATTAAAAAAATTATTGAAACTTAAATTTAAGAATACTTTTCCCTTTAAAAAACCCAATTGAATTTTTCATTTTTTAAATAAAAATTTTTTTTTAAAATTTAATCAAATTTAAAATTCCGGAATAAGCATTTAATTAAAAAAAAACCCTTTTCTTTTAAAAGGAAAATCCCCAAATTTAATTTTTTTTTTTTTTTCCCAAGTAAATTCTTCAAAAATTAAAAATATTTTTTTTTTACCCTCAAGAAAAAAATTTTTAAGGAAAAAACAAATTTGGAAAATTTAAATTTGGTTTTTTTTGTAAAGGTTTAAAGCGGTTTCTAATGTTTTCAGAAAAGTAGAAACGATTTTATTTCACTTTTTTTTCATAATCATCAATAAAAGGGGAAGGGTTCTTTTCAAATTTGAAAACTTTCCGGGGGGTTTTTAAATTTTTTGTTGTTTAAATTTTTTTCCCAATTGTTACAACAGACTTTTTTTATATAAATTATACGCATTTTCTGAATAAAAATTAAGTAAGAGGTCAAATTACCTCAGAAAAAAGAGGGAAAAAAATATTTTTAAAAAAGTATTTAAATATTTATTTCACAAAAATTTCCTACATAGGGTTTTTATAAAAAAAAGGGGAAAATCATTTGCAGTAGTTGATAATTTGAAGTCTATTTAAAAAAAAATATTTTTCATTTACTACGTTTAGAAATGAAACATAAATTTTTTTCATCTATCTCAAGTTAACTATTACACTCTAAAAAAAGGAGAAAAAATTTAAAATTACTGGTTAATTTTTTTAATCAAATTCTATTCTTTTAGATTAATATTATTAGTACCTATTCTAATAAAAATTTTCCCCGAAAAAAATAGGGAATTTTAAAATTTTCTGTCACTTTCTTTTTTCAAAAAAAAATATTATATATGTATTCATTTTTGATTGAAAAAAACAGAACAGAAATAATAGTGTATATCTGAAACCCGGAATATAAAAAAAAAAAAAGATCAATTGGTATTTATATTTCTTCATTTTTTTGTTTTGGGAAAATCCTATTTTGTCTTTAAAAACAAATTTTTTTATGTAGAATGACTGAAGAAAATACCCCGGGAATGTTTTTAAAAAAGGACTACCTAAAAAAAAAGTAAAATTAGAGGTATACGAGTGACTCCCCAGCATAAAATTTTAATGTTCAATGTTGGTTTTTAATGCCATTTTCGGAAAAAGACCAGATCAAGGCCCACGAAATTCATCATGGCAAAGGACTAAAGGACGCCTGCTTTTTGTACCCTTTTTACGATCCGGGAAAGTCAGACCTTAAGGAATACAAAAACCAAAAAAAATTAAAGCTCTCGGGTAAAATTTTCCTGGATTTAAAGGGAAAAAGATTTAAAACCATTTCAAAAAAAACATAACATAAGCATTGATTCATCAATGTCTCCAGGCAAACCATTTTCGGGCAGCTTTTAAAAAAAAGCCCAAAAAACTTTTCATTTCCCAAAAAGAAAAACATCATACGAAGTGATAAAAAAACAGGAAAAGCCAGGCAATCAAAATTAAAAGATCCATGTCAAGACAACTTAATGAAATTTTTGTTATTTTTCTCAAGAGAAAAAATTTTTTAAAACGGTTTCGATGGAAAACAATACCACACACACACACTGGCATAACCTTAGGCATGATAAAAAATTTTATTAATGGTCAAATGAAAAATGGAAGTTTGATGGTGTGGTTAGTTTTTTTGGGGAAAGGGAAAAAAACCAAAAAGCATTCTTGAATGTCAGGCGGGAATTATAAAAATTCATACAAGTGTTAGAATGAGCTTCTTCCTTATGCATCACAAGGGGGTGGAGATTTTTTGGGCAAAATTAAAAGATGGTCCCCTCTATTCATTCAGAAATTCCCGGGGGAAAAATTTGGGGTGCTCCCCCCCTTTTTTTCCCGAAACATATTCGGGTTTTCCATGTCCATCCAAAACCCCCTGAAATAAATTTTTTGGGGGGAAAATATCTGGGTAATGATCCTTCAACAGATTTTTGGGGTGGGGAATAAAATTATGAATCCATTATATAAAAGAAAAGCAGAATAACTTTGGGGATAATTTTATCAAGCAAAAATTCCAATCACTTTTTGGTTCGATGCCAAATGGGGTTTTTTAAAATTATTAAAGCATGGGAAAAAAACTAGATTTAGAACAAAAACAAAAAGGAATGAAAATCTCAACTGATGGACAAAGAAATTACCTCATTAAAAAACTCCCCTTTTTATGTTCAACTGTCTTCACAACATACCCCGCTCCCCAAACAATTAAAACCAGACTTTTCAAGATCATCCCAGAAGACCCTGAAGATTTGATCTTTTTTGGTAAAGTTTGAAGGACGAAGCTGTCTTTGAACGCTTCGGAGTGATCTAAAGATTCGGGTTTTTTAAAATCAATCTGCACATCATAGACACACCAACAATAACAAAAACAAACGGATCAAAGCAAATAGAAAAATATATTATGGCTAAAAGTATTTTTTTTCTGCAAAAATACAGTATCTTTCTATTTTTTAAAAAACTTTCAGTACAAGAAGCAAAAACAAATTTAAATAATGTTCCGTTAAATTTTTAAAAAATTGTTACAACTGATTGTATATGTTCATTTAGTCAAAACAAAAAATTTAAAAAAAGGGGAAAAATTTTTGTTTGGATGTTTTTTTTTAAAACCCCTTTCTAGTGTCCTTCTATTTTTTCTTATGGAAATTTAAACAGAAAATTGTGAGCCATAGATAATGATTAAAAAGTATAAAACGGTAATTTCTTTTTCGGTAACACATTCTTTTGTTTGAATTTAAGAATATTTAATTTTCCCAATCCAGGGCTTCTGAAAAAGAGATCGCGTGAAAGGCAGCCTCCCCCCTTTTTTTGTTTCATTCATCTCACTCCAGCGAATGACAATTGATACCCCCCTCAAGAACTCCTTGGAAAAAAGGGGAGGATTTTCAATTTTAACCCCTTTCCTGATGTATAACACTAATTGTTTTTTTTTCCCAACTGAGGAAGGACCCTTTTTTCTTCGCCACGCCAAACCCAAAAATTTAACATAATCATTTGGCTAGATAAAGGTTCAGCGCCAAACAAAACTGAAGATAAAAAAGGAAAACATACGAATATTTTTTGGTGATGAAACTAAAGATCAGGGAAACTTCAAAAAGTGACATTGGTTTTTTACTCCCTTTAAAAGGGGGTATTTCAGAATGGTTATGTTATATTAAGGTACCCGGGACTACGTTTGGAACCGTGATTTTTCAAAAACTTATAAATGGATAATATTTATGATATTTGGGGTGTCATTTGGGGATTATAAAACGTATATAAAATTTAAAAATATTATCACAAAAAAAAAATTATTTGGACAACTTTTTTGACAAAAAAAACATAGAAGGGCTAATTTTGGGGCATTTTTTCTTTTTGGAAAAATGTTTCCCTTTTAAAATTAATATTTTGCCTGTATATGGCCCCGACCTCTGTAAGGGGCCCCAACTAAATTTTTTGAAATATATAATTTAAAAAGTAAATTTTTTTTATATTTTACAAAACCAGGGGGGAAAAATTTTAAAAAAAAAAAAGGCTGAAAACTATTTCAATGGATGATAACTCTAAAAAAATAATGTGAGTTTTTCACAAATCCTTTTCGACTCGGGGAGAAGTCTTTTTCTTATAAAACCCCAAAACAAAATACAAAAAATGAAGCATTTTTTAAAAGGAGAACATTTTGGTTATTCTAGTTAATTTCTTGCCAAAATATTGTTTTTAAAAATTTTTTTTTTGTCAAAATGTAAAAAAAAAATTTTTTCTTATTCTAATCTAAGTGGGGTAAATCCCAAAAAAAAATTTAAATCCATTTATGATTTTTTAAAAATCACGGTTCCGAACGTAGTCGGATCCCTTTAAAAAGTGTTCTAGTTTTTGAATTTCGACGTTAGTAAACTTTTTCTGAAACTACTATATACTGAGAACTACTTCACTTTGGAAAATTCGTATATGTTTCAATATTGTTCATTTATAGTTTTTTTCCTTTTTTTTCCATAAAATAGTATTTATATTCAATTAAAAGGGGAAAATAAAAAACAAAAAAAGGGTTTTTTGAACAATTCTTTGGGTTGAAAAATTTTTGTAACTTTCGGAAAAAACAAAAATTTCAACTTGTTTTTACTTTTGCTGTTTTTTTTTCCCCGAAAATTAATTTTGAATAATTTTTTAAAAAGGTTTTTAAAAGGGTTTTTTTTAAAAAGAAAAGGTTTTTTTGCAAAATTTTTTAATATTTTTTTAGCAAAAGTGTAGTTTACCCTTAAAAAGAGCTATGGGGTTTCTGACAAAAAAATACATAAACATCGAAGAAAAAACATTGATATATGTTTTTTTTTGGGATAAAAAAAATTCAAATTGAAATTGTAGTTTTAGGAGGTTTTTTTTTTCATTTTTTTTCAAATATGCTTTATTATTGAACAAAATTATATTTACCGAATGATATAAAACTTTCTAAAAAAACCCAAAAGCATATTATTCCCAAAACACTGTAAGGGTAAATAAGTAATATATAAAAAAAAGAATACATTCTGTAAATTTTTATCATTAGCCCCCGGTTTTTTTCCCCCTAAATTTCCCCTTTTTTAAAAAAATTGCTTTTTGACGGACGTTTCTACTTTTGACTTTTTTGTAAAAAAAGTGCAGATAAGGTTATAATTAAAAAAGAAAAGTCACAAATTTTTTAAAATGGTAAAAATATATTTTTCCCTTTTAATTTTAAAAAAGTGAAAAAACTTATTATTTTTAAATTCACACTTCAGGGGGGTTTTATTCTTTAAAAAAAAATGCCTTTAAAGAAAAGGGTTTATTTTTTAAAAAAGTTTTTTTCAGAGATATTTGTATCCCGTTTTTCAAAAATCCCGAAATTTAAAAAATTAAAAAATTAAATTCGGGGTTTTGGGAGTTTTACAAATGCCCCGGAGTTGATGGATTATTCAAATATGTTTTTTGGGATAAAAAAGTAAATGATTATGTTTTAGTTAAAAATTTTAAAAATTAGAAGATCGTAATTTTTTGTTTTCTTACAACCTTTTAAAAAAAAGCAGTTTAAATATATATTTTTTTTAAAACAAAATTTAAAATTGGGTTAGTCAAATTTATTTAGAAATAAAGGAAATTTTCCTTCCCCGCCAACGTTAGCGAAAAAGGGAAACCCAAAAAATGATAAAAACCAGCTTTAAAATGGAATTTTCCCCCTCAATTTTTTTCACCACAAAACTTCAAAACAAAACGGGGGGGTCTTTTCTTATTAAAACCCCTTTTTTTCCATACTACATCAGTGTTTCCCTCAAACTTTCAATACTTGCGACCCCCTTTTCTTTAAAAATTTTTTAAAAACAATGCACTGAATTCAGTAATATTTATACTTAGACGCTAAAACTACAAAAAACGCTTTAACCTCTTTAAGGGCGGCGTTAAAAAATATCTCGCTGAAAACAGTCCCTTAATTCCCCATGGACTTATATATCCCGTTTTTCCCGAAGTACGATTTTTTTCTGTGAACTTCTATTCATAAAATTGCCCGAAGGCTTTGGAATGCAATAAAATGACCTAACAGTGTTTACGAAGGACTTACTCATTTCAGAAGATTTTTTTTTTTAAATCCCCCTTTTCCCCCCCAAAAACCCCCAACATACCTTCACTGTTAAATGGGGGTTTTGGGGAAAACAATCAGGAAATTTTTAACCCAGCTTTTAAAGGGATTAACTATAAGCGTACAAATTTTTAAAAGTAAGTGTTAAAATTTTTTGCATAAAAATTTTTATAGGACAAGCCCATGGGATCACTGGTAATTTTTAAAAACTTTAATTTATTTTTTCCCCATTAACTATAAAATACATTGCTTTTTTTACTGATATTTTTTATAAGTGTATTAAGTCAGTGTAAAGGTGTATTTTATTTTTTTTTTGGTCAAAATTTGTATTTTGTTTGTCTACCTTGAGTAATTTAAAAATTTTTTTAAAATCTTTTTTTTTCCCACTTTTCAATATGCTCGGGCCCCCCCTTTGGGGGGTTTTTTCCCCCGCCCCAGGGGCCCCCAAATTTTAGAAACACTGTATTTAAAAAAAAAAAAGGGAAAACCAATGAAAAAAACATTTACAAAAAAAATTTTATGTTTATATTGTGTGTTGTTACCAGTAAAGCCTGTTTGGCAGTTTTCGCCTGTGAAAAAGGGAAAAATACCGAAATAAAATAATTTGAAAAAAATTAATAAGATATTAAACCCAAATAATAAAATTTTAAAAATTAAAAACAGGAAAAAAGAATTATAGAAAAACTAACAATATTGAGTAGAAATGTGGAAAAAAAAGGGAAACTTATTTTCATTCTGTTTGTTTTAATTTCAATAACTTTAAACAATTTTTTGCAAAAAGTGCAAATCCCTTCTTCTTTAAATCGTAAGAAAGGGCCCCAAATATTAAAATAATATAAGTGGCCTTGTTATTTCATAATACCCAAATTAAGATTAATTTTACAGTAAAAAGATTTTATCTTCGAAAATTTTATTTCTTTTTTTTGGGAGTATCTATAAAATTTTAATAAAAAATAAAAAAAATTTAATTTCTTTTTAATTAAAAAAAAAAATGAGATTAGCAGGGTTATTTTATATATTGGTTTAAAAAAGCGCTGTGGCTCCCACATTTGGGGAGCGAGCAACACTGTATGTTACGGAAATGAGGGGATCACGAGTATACTCGTCAATCACAGAGTAAGTGGTCACTGTTAACATATTGCATTAAAAAGATGGGTTATCTATGTACCGGGGAAAAAAAATAATTTAACGGTTTTGGGGCAAGAGGGCGGCCCTTCCGACCGTAGGTTTTATGGATATCAATGAATTTAAATAACCATCAAAATTTCCGGGGCTGAGAATCTAAACACACACTGATTTACTTCCTACTTTACTGACCAAAAAATTTTCTACCTGTCTTGACACTAAAATTTTTGGAGAATGCTATAAAAGTTGATCACCCTCCATACCAAAAGCTTTTATCTTTTCCCCCCCAATAAAATAATTTTTATTTGGAACAAGGCTTTAGGCATTCTCTAAGTCAGCATAAGGTTTTAGCAACAAAAAAATTGACTTTTATGTCATTCGATAGTTTTGGGAAATTTAAAGGGAACAACTTTTTCAATAAGCCCAGTGCTTGGGTTGGATCACACATTTACCCCTACCGGGGATACCCCGGAAAAAAACCCTTTATAAATAAGAAACGCCTTTGGCCTTTTCCCAAAAATCTAAAAAAATTTTCAGCCCTAAACAAAATTATGTGAACTTATACTTGTTTCAGCCGGATACCCGGGACAGAAATTTCATTTTTTTGATTTTTTTTTTGGTTTTTTCTCCCCCCATTTTAAAAAATTCTAAGCATTTTGACATTTTAAAAATATGTTTTTTTTTTTCCAAAATTACAATTAAAAAAACGGGGGTTACTAATTTTTCGTAGACGAGTTCACTGTCATGACGCCCAAACCTGCAATTTCCCCCCCTGAGAATTTACCCCGTAAACCCAGGTAACTGGTTAAATAAATATTTGAATGAAAGAATATTATTTCCCAAAATATTTGAAAACGTTTTTTTGAAAAAAATTATTTTTTTGGGGGAAAGCTTTTTAAATGGAAAAATATTTATTTAAATTTTAGGGTATTAAAAATTGAAAATGTTTTTAAAATAAGTTTTTTAAAAATACATTCCCCCTAAAATTTATTTAATACAATATTTTAAAAAAATTTAAAATTTTGAATTAAAAACCCTTTTCAAACCGTTTCCCCCTTTTTTGAAAAATCTTCTAAAATTTTTTATTTTGGAATGATATGGGCCCCCACAACCCAATGGGGGGCCCCAACTAGGGTTTTTTTTTTTTTATAACTTAGAAGGGGTTTTTAATTTTCCTTGTTTTAGCCGGAGGAATTTTGAAAAAAATCCGGGTGTTTTTCTGGGTAAAAAAACCCGAAAAAAAAAGGGGAAGGGGGAAAAATCAAGTTAAATCTGTCGAAAATCCCTTCCCGTATTTTATTTTAAAAATCCGTAATTTAATATTGCCAAGGCAAAAACTTTCCAAAAACTTTTTAAAAAATAAATATATCAAAATTCATTTTACCCTTTTTATAATTTTTTAACAATTTTTAAAAAATGTTCCTTTTATAAAAATTGGCTAACAGAAAATTTTTTCAACTTTAAAACCCCTAAAAAAAATTTTTTAAATTTTTAAACACTTCCTTTGGTAATATTTACACCCTTTTAAATTTTTTTAAAAGCTTAAAAAAAAAAGAAAAACCAAAAAATTTTTTTCCCCTTTTTTTTTGGAAAATTACCTTTTTTCTTTTGGAAAATAAGGCAAGGTTTTGAATTTTAGTTCTAGGGGGAAAGAAATTTCCGAAGGCTGGTTTTCCCAAAATAACGTTTTAATTTTGGACAAGGAATACGGTTTTAAAATAACCCAAGATTTTCCAGGAATTGGGGGTTTAAAAGGAATTTTTGGCGTTTGAATTTACCTTTTTGGGGGAAAAAGGCAATTTTCAGTTCAAAAATTTAATTTACACTTTTCTTAAAAAAGGAAAAATTTTGGTAAAATTTTTTTGAGAAAAAAATTCTCACAAGAAAATGGGGGGTTTAATTGGACTTTAATTGGGTTTTTTTTTTTCTAAAAAGGAAATTCTTGGCCCCCGGTTTTTGAAAAACCCCTAATTAATTCAATCTTTCCCTTTAAAATTTAATTCCGGTGGGAAAATTTAAAGGCCCCCCAAAATTAAAAATTTCCAATTATAAATAAAATAAATTATAATAATTGCAATTTTTCCATTCAAATATAAACATTCACGACATATACCCGAAGGGATGACTAAGTAGAAAATATTTCTTGATTCGAGAAAATATTCTGTGGAAGATAAAATGTTCAATAAGATGCAAGAAATATTTTAGAAATTTAAATGTTTACCATGAGAGAAATAAGAATTGGGGTTTTCGAAATATTCTCTTAAACCTTCATTTACTTTGTAGCATTCAAACAGTGCGTATATTAAAGTCTGAATTTTAATGGGAAAATGCTATTTATAGATTCATTTTGAAATGTATCTAGTTATAGATACAAAGATAATGTTGAAACATATTTACAAAACATACATGTTTCAGGTTAATACAGAGAGGAGAGAGAATGTGTATACTTTCAATATTTACAAATTTATTGAATATAATTAGATTTCAATTTCAAGTTTTATTATTTATAGGATTTTTATTAATTTATAAATATTGAGGCTGTTACAGACATTTATGTCTCTAAAAAACACGCTAGTTTTATTTTTACTAAAAATGTTATACAAATATATTTAAATGTAGAAATAAAAATACTCACACACACACATAAAATTAAAGTTTAAAAAATAGCAAAACATGAAATCATTTGTAGAACAAGATATAGAAGAGTTGTCCAATTTATAAATAAGAAAAATTGTATTTACTATAATCAGAACAATATTATTTAAAACTTTTATTTGATATTATGATTTATTGAAGTTTGACAATAATATAAAATCATTTTATATATATCACTGCTCCTTTTTTATGAAAATTTCAAGTAACAAAAAATGTTAAATTGAGGAATTTTCCTTCTATTACAAAATTATTATTCATTCCTTATAAATTTATTATTAGAAATAATTAACTAAAAAGGATTTTATTCTTTAGAACAAAATTAATGTTTATCTCCTTTTCCGATACTAAAAGGTATTATTTTGACAATTCATAATTCTCTTTTTAAAAATTGAATATTATTATGATTTAAGTTAAGTACTACTGTTATATTTGATTTATATACATAAAATTTTATTAATATAATTTTACTTTATTCCCAAATTTACCTATTAATAAAGGTAATCCAATGATTATACATATGAAAGTATTACTCCATCTACTACTATTTTGTTTGTAATAATTACTATTGACCAACTTATTTTGCATTATGTAGCAGATTCAATAACAACTGTCAAATTAATTTTGATAGTAGGGTAACAACGATCTATAGGATTTAGATTAAGTAAACTATATCAGTAAATGTAGAAAAGTATGAAAATTCTTTGTCAATGACTTGGATTCATCGATATGTAGAATTGTCCAGAATTTAATTAAAAAGAATTACAATCAAGTATTGAGTGTAAAATCAATTTATGATGGAGCTACACTTTATCAAAGAGAAGTAGAATATACAAGGCCTTAATTATTCTTTTTATTTGGATTGTTTTCGTTGCTATTGATTTATACCATTTTTGTTTCCACCTAAGCAACAAAGAAGAAAGCAATATTGCAACATTTGGTTTTTTGTTAATAGAATACATCGAAATATCACACAATAAATTTTGAAGTATGATTTGGATTTTTTGAAATCATACTAAAAATTTGTCAATGTCTGGTTGTTTTACGTACAAACATTTTTTTCCAGGAAAAATTATCTTCCACATCAAAAACACATTCTTGATGCTTTTAACCATTTGTTTATAATACAATAGAATCCCAAAAACTTGGCAGTCCCGATGACTTGGCCACACCCTTGAAGGATCCAATACTGAGTAAGATATCCTGTCCGATGCAAAAGTTATTGCAGTGGTCACAGTTAAGAGGAAAACGCCTGAAAATGATGTAAACATTAACATTGAAGACACTTTACAAGCTTCTGAAATATTACATAGTGAGGAACTAAAGGCTGTTAAACTCACCCTTCAGTATTTTGGAAAACAAGGTGAGTCGGCAATGGACTTATTGTTACTTCGTTATCTTCATAATGACGCAGTAAAACGTAGAATGCAGTGTGGAAGACACACAGCAGGCCACTGCGCATTTCTTTTAAAAAAACCTCGCCATTTTTTGCAAAGTTGGCTACTTAATTTTCATTACAGATAGCGTGTTTTTATTCTTACCCTTCAAGTTATTCTTTCATAGTAATCCTATTCTTGATAACCCGGCATTTACACAAACTGGGCCACCCTTCGATCCACATTAAATGGAGTTTTTGGGTCTCTACTGTATTTAGTTAACTTTATCTCTTAATTTCCTTTAGTTTTTTTACAACGGCACAGTTCTCATTAGATTTATTTTTCCTCAGGCATGCATTTTTACTTTCTCTTATATCTCAAGAAGGTATAAATTACAAATGAGGGTAAATAATAATTATATTATAAAAACAATAACGATATGAAAAAACAATAATGATAACAAATTCGAATGCCAGTGATTTATTTCAATAAGAAGCTTCAGTTGAAACGAGATGTAACATAAAAAATAAAATGAAAAAAAAATTATATTGTGCTCGAGTATTTAAAAAAAGGCATGTGAATTGCAAGAGATCACTTAAAAACAAATATAATTATTGATTATAAAATCCATTTTGGGTAACATTTTTTATATATATTTCTATATTCTCTGCCTTCATCTTTTCTTTTACAAAAAAAGCCCGTCTTATCCACATTATTCAGATCCGAAGAAACCTTTTTCATTAAGATTTAACTTAAGTTACAGATATCATATTAATTATAGATAAACACTTTTTGTAAAAAAGAAAAAAATTGCCTAAAGCCTGTCAAACACTGATATCGATTTGAAGTAAATGACAAGGAATATGCAGGTTCTAAATTTTCGAAGCAAATACCTTGGAGTTAAATTAAATAAAATACGCTTAAAATAATTATTTGGCATAATAAAGATGGTTTAATTAAAAGAACCTTTAATTAAATTATTTTTAATTAATTAAAATTAATTAAGTGTAATAAAAATAAGTATTTTAATAGATGAATTTATAGTTATCTTTGCCAAATTGTTACAAGTATTGTTCAAACGATATTAATTTCATAAAATCTCAGTACTGCTTATTTCTCTCATATTTTACCATGTTATTTTAAAATTTCCTTTTGTTTTTATTGGTGGTATAATTCCGCCAGAGAAATCAGAGCCAGTTTCCAATAAAATTAAATCGTTGTAAATAAAATTTTATGATGGTTGTATTAATATTGAACACACACACACACACACACACACACACACACACACACACACACACACACACACACACACACACACACACACACCACACACACACACACACACACACACACACACACACACACACACACACACACACACACACACACACACACACACACACACACACACACACACACACACACACAGATATTCAAATATATATATCTATAATGTGTATTAATATGCAATATCCTTGTAAAAGACTATAACTGAATACTAAAAAATGCCCCTAAAAATACTGAGATGGTTTTACAGACAGAAAAGTTTTGATTCCAAAATTTATGTAAGTTAAAACCAGCATAAAAACAAAACAAAAATAATCGCTTTTCGACTATGAGATAAATAAAAATGACGTAAAAAATGTTTATCGTACGCGTCACAGAGCGAGATGTTAGAGAAAATAAATCAACTACAGAAAAATAAGATTTGTTTTTGCTGCCTAATCAAAAGAATAAGTTTATAAATCTTTCAGTGATTGAAGAAGATTTGGAACAAACCTTAAATTATAATGTTTTAAGCATGCCTCATACATCTCAGAAGATGATCACTGATCTCAACTACAGTCATACATAGGTCGTTGGTATTTTGAAGTCATCTGATAGACAGAATACTTTAAAACTATAAAAATAGAACGAAAACTAATGTCTGAGGGTCATTTTTT
>BMAV01022896.1:0-101338 GCA_019973955.1 Trichonephila inaurata madagascariensis
AATCTCTTTGTAATACGAGATTGTCACAAAATATTTTGTATCTAATAAAATGGTGTGCACTCTTTATGATGATGTAAAAAAATAATCAAAATTTTTCCGCGAGAAATGTGTTACTGTTGCATCTAAACTTTTGAAAATACAATTTCTCAAACACAATGATCTCTTTCACTTTTTAAGCTTAGTATTTATAAAACTGCCATGTGTTTTGTATATAAATATTTCATGGCAAATATTGTTTTTCTTCAACATGGGACTACCATGTATTAGAATTCCATACTCAAACCCAGGTGTTTCTCTTTTTTTACTATGCATACGCTTACAGTAAAAAAATTGCATCTTAAAAAATATTCAAAAACGAAAAAGAAAAAAAAAAACTTTTATAAAACATTCAAGCATTTTGTATTTGACAGCAGTTATCCTGAAAATGGACATTCTAAATCATTGATGGCTTTTTATAGGTGAGGTGATTTAAGAACAGATAACGTAAAAGGGGCTATAATGCATCCAAAATTAACACTCATTTGTATAACCAGTAATATAAATTTGTGTTTTGAATAAGCAGTTAGACACCACAAGTACATAAGTTTTAGATATAATTGTTATGTGTTTTAATGCAAATATATATAAAATCCATATTTCAAAAATTCTTTTGAATTGAAAATTTTTTATAACAATAAACTTGTACATCCAACAGCTTTCTTATACATTTTTTTTTAAAAATATGCAAATAAAATCAGTTTTTTAATGTTGCCATACACATGCCCTTTTTAATGCAAATACACACACACGCATATATTTTCAATAAATCTTTTGAATCCTAGAATTAACCCCAGATCTCTAAAAGGAACTTATTTGATATCAGAGTACCACACGTGCCAACCACTGTTACGGAACTTGGCGTGTTTAAAAAATCGCGCCATGCAGCGCTTGCTGTGGAGTGATATGGAATCCAAGATGGCAGCCCAGCGGTAACAAATGGACAGGAAAATAATTTCAATGAACTGTTTTGAAATATATTTCAAATAAAGAATATAGGATAGATTGAAAATAACCTAATATATAAAAATCATATAACATAATAATATATATATATAATTATATATAAAAATAATTGCATTATATAATAATATTGCACACACAAAATAACTACATAATACATATTAAAATTAAACAATAAAGAATATCAGTTAATAATTCCTGATAACTTGCAGTATTCTAGAAATTGCGAGTTCCTGTAATGAACTTCATCGAACAAGGAACGTTTAAAAATGCATTATTTAAAAGTAAAATAAAGTGAAAATGCTCAATAATTAAAAGCAGACCCACATATTCTTTAAGAAAATTAAATAAAATGGTACTCACCAATTATATTAGAAATATCTGTACTCGAAAATAGTAAAAAATACAACAGAAGACTGAAACACTAGAATGTGTGTGTGTGCTTGCAATGAAAATGGTTAAATTTTTACAGAAATCGAATTAAAATCGTCTAAAACTATGGGGTTACTGCAGTAATATGTTATTTCCACGACATCCGCATTACCACACGATAAAAAAATATGTAGGCAACCATATTGTAATGTTATTGCCAATCTTGGCGAACACAAACTACAACACTTCCACGTAGCAATCGTATATCAAATTGTGACGGGCTCACGCGTCTTTTCTGTAACATAACCTCTGGGTTCTTTGACGGCCAAGATTAATAGCAAATCTTTTCCAACCCAAATCCAAGAAGTGAAATGAAAGTATAGATGCAAATTAGATAGCCTTTAAAAGAACAGAAGTTTTAGTAAGCAGGATGGCAATTTAGAGAAAGTTCTGTTTGGGAAAAGATAGAAGTGTAATTTGACGGCCTACCCAAGATTCACGGATATCTAGCCATTACTACAAGGTGCATACTATTGCACGCGAGCCCAACAGCCTATCTGAAGGTGATTGAACCGTTGCGTGGAATTCAAAGTAGGACAGATTATTTGAAATCAGTAATCGTAATATTATTAGGATTGAGAGTAGGCGGATAATATAATTATTTAGATCTCACTTAATATAAGTTTGTTCAATATATTAGAAATTTAAGTTAAACTCTTAATAAAGTCGTATTAAGAATTCTAAAATGTCTATTCATTTCGAGAACCCACACCTCTAACTTACGCTGAAAACCCAAGATATGGTCAACAAAGATTGACCATATCACAATGGCGCCCGAACGGCTTTAATTTATATGACTCTGGGTTAGGAAAATCAAGCGGGTTTGGTATTTTACCAGAAATGTGCTTTTCCGGGTCCGAGAACGTGACTGAATTCATTGAGGCCATAGACAATCAAATAAAATTACAAGAAATACCTAGTGATTTAGCCTGTGCTTATTTGAAAGGTCATCTCCGGGGAAGGGCCCAAGATTGATATCAGATATTCGGATCAGTGTTAGTGCAGGATACCGCCACGGATTTCGCGCAGTTAAAAGCAGAATTAGCGAAAGCTTTCCCCGCCATAAAAAATAAAAAAGATTTAGAAGCCAGGTTTTTTGCATCACAGCAGGGAAAAAATCAGGAACCAACGGATTTTGTTTACGATTTGTTAAAAATACACAAGGGCTTAGAACTAAGGATGTCGCAGGCGGACTTGATAGATCACATTTTTGTTAGACTCAAACCACAAGTCCAGGACTATGTGGAGGTCCGAAATCCATAGAACACGGTACAACTTTTAGAAATCTTAGCTAAATTTGAAGAGAGGTATTCTTACAAATTAAAACGGGATTCGCAGAATAGTGATAATGTGGACAGACGGAGTCAAAACGCGCATAGGATGTCTAATTTTGATGATAATCGCAGAAACTGGAGAAATTCTGAAGTTGGGCGTAGACCAAATAATGGTAGAAATGATTCTAGAGGTAATTATGAGAATGGCCGTCAAAGTAATAAGTGGTTCGAGAGTAGGAATAGATTTCAGAATGATGATCGGAGATTCAACGAAAGGGGATACCAATTTCGAAATGAAGATCGAAATGATAATTTTAATAGAGGGACCGCAGAAATAGGGGTTCGAGTGAGAATTTCAGTCGAGGTGATAGGATGCAAAAGGGACGATTGAATGTTTTGAAAGTTAATGAAGTTCAAAATAATCAAAAGAAATCGGCAGTGGATATACCAATTAAACTTTCTCCGATATTTATATCACCCGTGGAACTTCCATATGTCCCTATTTTATTAAATAACACATTTTTGAAAGCGCTATGGGACACCGGAGCGGAAAAATCATTTATATCGGAAGAAATATATAAAAAATATTTTTTTTATAAACAAGTAAAAAAATCGCGAGCTCAGGTGATCACAGCACACGGAGCGAAATGTCAAAATATAGGAATTGTAGAATTGAATATTCGAATTAGGAAGTTTGAAAAACCTTGGTTGTTTCATGTGTTGACGGATTTGGAATACCATGTATTCTTGTTGACTTCATTAGTGGATCGAAGATTGTTTTAGATTTTGATCGGAAAGCGTTGGCGATTCAAGATTCGCAGGTTGAAGATAATAAGGTAGGTGAAGGGAATTTGCACGTTGACGTGTCAGAAACGAAGTTAAATATTGTGGCTAATGTTTTATCTAGAAACCCGGTATTGAAAGTAAGCAATGGAGAAAAAAAGGTAATTGTTCAATAATCAGAGATCTAGTACTTACGTCGCGAGAACAGTTAATAACAGAGCAAAAGAATGACCCAGAATCAGGTCATATCTATAGATATTTAGAAAACCCGGAAGATAACTCTGTTAATGCGACGATATGTGAGAATTGGTCCCACGACTTCCGTCTAACTGAAGGCTAGTTGTTTTATGCGAAACACGCAACGTCGTTAATTGAAATGAGTGCATACATTCCAATGTCTTTAAGAAATGACATCTTACGCGAATTTCATGACAAGCCAATCGCAAGGCATTTCGGCAGATTTAAAAACTTATCATAAAAATACTAGACGTTTGTTACCCCCGTATATGAGAAAATTTATTGATCAATATGTCTCTACACGCCATATAAAAGCCAAACTTAATAATTATAAATCGCGTTACCAGCTGGTCGATTGGGAATCCGATTGTATCAAATTATCCAAATGAGATAGCACGTTAGATTTGTTAGGTCCGTATCCTTACATTGAGAGTGAGACGTAATCGATATGTTTTAGTAATTACCGATCATTTCAGCAAATGGGCTGAAATTATATCTCTTTAAAAAGGCCTCGGCTCGTATAATAGCGGATACTTTTTTGATAATTTTTTATCGCGTTTTAATTCTATGTACCACAAGTGATAACAGTCCCCAATTTATATCCGAAATTTTTGAACATTTAAGTTAAATATTAGGCATAAGGCATGTACATCTGCTGCATGTAGACCCTCAGGCAATAGAACCGAACGGCGTAAATCGCGATCTGGTGCAAACCGATTGCAAAATTATGTAAAATGATCAACAATGATACTTGGGACCAATTTACGTGAGTTTGTTACGCTATTCGTAAATAACAGTGAATGAAAACAACGGGAAAACCCCAAGGTGGAATTATTTTTGGGTCGAAAGTTGATTACCCCATTTCAAAAATTAGTAATGGTTTTTGACGGAACTGAATTTGCAAAGAAATATTGAGAAATTGTTTCATGAAGCTAGACTAAAAACGAAAACTAAGCATGAAAGATGGGAAAGTTATTATAATAGATGAAGGCGGGATGTACAAATTAAGGTAGATGACTGGGTCTTATTAGAGACAAACCCTTTAAATTCAGCAGCTAATAAAATCTGCGAAAAATTAAAACAAAAATTTGAAGGTCCGTATAGAGTGTTAGAAGTAAGAAATAATAATAATATTGTAATATGGAGGTCAGGAAAAAGGTTAACTGTCAATGTTGATCAAGTAAGAATATATCGTCATAGGAAATGTGACGAGGTCGAGTTAGGAACAGGTCGCTCAGATAGTATTAGTTCACGCCAGGAAACGAGTAGTTCGGAAAACGTACATCAAAGATCAAATGAGTCGCAATATGGGAAGAAGAAAAGGTCTGCGGTAAAGCGTGAGTTAGAGGAAAAGGGGATAAATCTCAAGTCAAAGCAATGTGAGAAACACCCGGATAGGGGCCGATAAGCGCGGATCAATTTATCAGATCACTGCCTGGGGATCCTTTTCCAGTAATAAGACAAGAACTAAAAAGAAAACGTCCAGATAAAGGAATTAAACGGTCGTATGGATCGGGGGCTCGCGGACCACAGAGAAAGTGGCAGAAATGTAGACCCAATAATCATAAATAAAAGACCACATCAACAAACCACAACATTTATATAAGTAGGAAGAAGAACAGGATGGAAGCAGCTGGAGTTCAAGATAGAAGGGAGTATAACCTGCGACCACGCCAGAAAAAGGATCAGGAGTCCCGACCGGCCAATGGAGCAACGACAAGCCAAGCTAGGAATAGCCGAAGAGGAGACTACAAGCCCTACATCAGGCAACATAAGGGATCACAGAGCACTCGAGGAATGAGAATAGGAGCGAGAAAAGTAACAGCACTTTGTCTATGGAAGTCCTAGTAGGAGACGTTTCTCATAAAAATCAGGTTGTATTGTTTCATTTTATAAATTTTTCTATCAAGTGGTTGGAAGAATGGCTTGCAAAAGAAGGAAGTCTCAGCGGTGTTTAAAAGTTATAATCCAAGCAAAAGTTGACACTACAATGAGTGTATATATATTTTTTTGAACTTTTGACTTGTAAAATTTTTTTTTTCAATTGATGGAGAAAACAATTGTAATCATGCATTTGTTTACTTCGATGTATTACTTCGTTGAGATGCGACAATTCCTTTGGTTATTTGTTTTAATGATTTACTGAAAATGTTTGTAATTGTATAGTGTGATCTATATATTGTTGTATTGTTTTTTATTAATGTACATCTGGTTCAGGGAAACGCGGCGTAGATAGGTTACAAACAATAACATTAACGGCGCTGCGCGACTCATGGGGAGTTTGACGGAACCAGATGCGGGGTATACATGAAAGTTTGTCGTAATTTGAAAGTGATATATAATGCATAAAAATTGTAAAACATACTGGTATTATGTGAATATAGATTTTGCCAAGTAACTTAAAGAGTTTTTATTTCAGGGTGACAGACCCTGAATTCCAATTTGAAAACCAAGTCTCTTTGTAATCTCAAATGGATGAAAAAGCCACGGAAGACAAGATTGTATAGTAGTTTAAGTAATATTAAGTAGTAATTAAGTAGATTTAAGTTAGTTAAGGGGTATGTGTGCGGACCTCGTTTTTTTTCCAACCAAGTCAAGGATGGTTTTTTCCCCGGTCCCTCCGCTGAGATGAGGCATAGCAACATTTGTAAGAGTGAGAATCTACCATGATTAAAATGCAAAACTGTTAATGTTGGTCTAGTTAATTGAGTAAAATTTATTGTGGCTGTCAAGAGTTCAAATCAAGGAGGAATATTAAATTTAAATTTTAAGATGAATAATGAAAATTAAAGTTTATGTTAAATATTGGAAAATAAGAGTTAAAATGAGGATTCAAGGTAAAATTTTAAATAAAACTTAGAAAGTGAGGGAGTATTCTCAGGAATAAAATTCTAGGCTCGTAATTTAAGGGCCATGTGGTGGAACCTCGAATAAATCACGTTTTGCTCTTGAGGGGATTGTGACGGGCTTCCACGCGTCTTTCTGTAACATGTAACCTCAGGGTTCTTTTGACGGCCAAGATTAATGGCAAATCTTTTCCAACCCAAATCCAAGTGAAATGAAAGTATAGATGCAAATTAGATAGCTTTAAAAAGAACAGAAGTTTTAGTAAAACAGGGATGGCAATTTAGAGAAAGTTCTACTTGGGGAAAAGATAGATGTGTAATTTGACGGCCTACCCAAGATTCACGTAGATATCTAGCCATTACTACAAGGTGTATTACTATTGCACGCGAGCTCAACAGCCATCTGGAAGGCTGTGATTGAACCGTTGCGTGGAATTCAAAGTAGGACAGATTATTTGAAATCAAAGGTATTCGTAATACATAGATTATGAGTAGGTGGATAATATAATTATTTAGATTATAATTATTTAGATCTCACTTAATATAAGTTTGTTCAATATATTAGAAATTTAAGTTAAACTCTTAATAAAGTCGTATTAAGAATTCTAAAATGTCTATTCATTTCGAGAACCCCAAACCTCTAACTTACGCTGAAAACCCAAGATATGGTCGACAAAGATCGACCATATCACAAAATTAGCACCCTCTAAAATTCTTAACTATATTTTGCTTCAAAGAACATACAAAGTTGTTTCTGTCAAGCATTCTTGTTGTCTGCCACCTGTCTGACGTAGTCAGATCGAGGCCCACGAAATTCATTGTGGTAAGGGGCTAGAAGTACGCCTGTCGTTGGCCTAGACCTTGAACACTATACAGGTCACAGTACGAATTAGTTCGGCGAAATCCCCAAAAGGACAATAGATGGCGACCCCACCTATCTCCACTTTTACAATTTCGGCATGGAACTGAAAGAGAGGGAAACATTCTCCAGTCCCCTGCACTCGTGATTTAGCCCACAAGACTTTCGGACACACTAATTTAACAAGCACGTACACCGTGTGTACTCGGAGGGAATTTGGTGGCATCGGGCATCGAACCCAGGTCTTTCGGTCTAGGGTTCGTTGCTCTAATCACTAGGCTACCCACGCCCCCTACACAAATAATATTCTTAATCTAAAGGCTTAGAGCATAAAGTACCATTTTAGAAAATTGTTTAGTTTTCTAACCTCTCCGATATAACATTATTAAACACTTCTTTCGAATTCGTTTTTTATAAAAAAAATCCTATCATGCGTATTAGTTGTTTTCTTTTCAATCTTTTTGCCAGGGCTATTAAGATTTTTTTTCCCGAAAAGAAGAGCTATTGTTTAAGATTTTACGAGTATTCATTGAAATGGACAAACCTCTTCCTCTCCTTAGACTAGTGGTCTTCAAACTATGTTCCACGAGTTAAAATAAAAAATCGAAAAAAGAAAATTTTAAATGTGTATGCAAAATGGATTCTCGTTTTTATGGAGTTTGTATATCCAAGCAAGTATATATATTACGGTATTATGCTGATGTATTTACGACTTTAAATGAATTTCATACTTGAAATACGTTTACAAATAATGTCATTACAACCCGACTTTTTAACTTTTGTCCGAAACAAAGTAAGTTCATTTCAGTCAGTAAAATTGAAAATATTACTTTTACTTCATTTTATTCAATTTTTACAATTAGTTCACTCTCTCCCTATATATATTTTGTTCAAATTTTCAATTGTTAATAAGATCTTTTTATTCGTCATTAAAGTTTAAATATATATTTTTAAAATTTGTAGTGGACGATACTTGATGTTAAAACAGTTTTTTCAAATATTATTTCATACATTAAATCTTATTTTTTAATTTTAAATTTTATCTGCCATATTTCTAACGTAGTTATAACTACCTGGAACAGATGGCACCAGTACGTTTTTCTAACGAATTTTTCTTGGCTTGAAATACATTTTTTTAAATTTGTAGTGAATGACACTTGATGCTAATACAGTTTTTTCAAATATTAATTCATTAATTAAATTTAATAGACAGGAAAAAATCTTTCTTTGTTGATCTAAATAGGAATTGGGGTAATTTTTTATATTACTACTTGTAGTATTTTAAAATAACATAAAGAAAAAATGACCTTTTTTTTTTTCTTCATAATGTATACATCTACAAGATTGTGAATATTCTATCTATTTTTGATACGAGAAATAATTCTGTACTCATTAGTGCAGAAATAGTTTTATACTCCTTAGTGGAAAGCTACGGAAAACTAGTTTTTAAATGGAAAATGCCTCCTTTTTCATTTGAGGGAAGAAAACACCTAAAACAGAACATTAAAAAAAAACACACACACACACACATTCTAGAAGATTTCCTGGAAAAAAAAACCCGGGCAAACACAAATATATATATATTATAAAACACTGGGGAAAACTTAACAACAATGAAAAAATTTAGCAGATAGCCATGAAATTGCAGAAAATTAGAACTGGAGACGAGAGGGAACAGAAAAGTCGTAAAGTCATGCGTATGCAAATATCGGGAACAAAATAAACGATGTGAGCGTACGCAAAACGCGTGATGTCGGCGCCTGCTCAAAAAAGGAATAAAATGAAGGACGGAGACGCAATTCACCATATTCTCGGCCAGTGAGTCAGTTCGTAAATATGGCTAGAAGAAATCACCTGGACGACTTCACCCCGGGAAGAATGATCGGGTGAGGAGGGGCGTACCCCAGTGTAGCTGCAGAGTTCGAATAAACGTGTCGTTTCGCGCGTTTTAAAGCGTTCCAAACCCGGTACAGCTGTTAAAAAGGTTGGTGTGGCGCCGGGACGACAACTGCGGGGGATGACCGATATATTCCTGCAGGCAAAAAAGATCGACAGAAGTCAGCAAGCACCATTGATCAAAAACTTTACAGCAACAGGTCACGGTAGGGGTTTCGTGGCCGACGCCTTCACAAAGGGGCCTGTTCGCCCGCCGTCCAAACGCTGCCTCCCGTTGAAAGATGGCCAGGGGCCACCGTTTACAGTGGGCCGAAGCAAAAAAACTGGACAACTGATAAATGGAGTCGTTCCTTTTTGGGGAGAGAGTCGGTTAGTACCGAAGCGATTCTCAACGCGTTTTGATTTGGAAGAGATCGGGACCCGGTTTTATCCCAGAACATCAAGGAAAGACATCAGGTGGTCCGGGAGTTTTGTTGTGGTATTATGCTGAACGGGAATGAGCTTCACATTTTCGACAGAGGGTCTGTAACCGGGGATCGCTATTGTGAGGAGGTACTTCTTCCCAGGGCATTTTTTCCAGGTCCCTTGGCCCAGACTTATTTTTAGGAAGACAATGCCCCCAAATCACCCTTGCTGTTAAAGGGGGCTTCGGGAAAGTGAAGATATCACTGAATGGATTGGCCAGCGTGCCCCCCGATTTAAACCCATAAATGTGTGGGATGTTTTGGGAGACGTAGCCACACCTTACATCGCCCGGAGAACAACCAACAACCAAGCAGTTGTTGATTGAGGAATGGCACCCTACCTCAAAAAATGTTGCACCAGCTGGTTCAGTAGGCGGAGATTTAAAGCAACCATTGTAGTAAGGGGGGGGCATAACCTAAGGGAAAATCTGCTTGTTGCTTCCTGTTGATAACAATCATGAGTCACGATACTATGCGTTCAATAAAGTTGTTTTATTTGATTCCATGATCGTTTTTTTCCTTTTCAGCGCCGATGCTTTCGCCCCTTACGTACAAAACCTCCTTTTAGAATTTCATGTCTCTCAATGATTTTTCATGAAGTTATGGCAATAAACCCACCTGTTGTTAAGTTTTGCCCCCAGTGTTTTTTGTGTGTGTGAAAGTGGGTAAAATTCCGAGCATAAGGCATGCTAATGAAAGATATGAAACACAAATCCACATGTCAGCTGATTCTACGTTAAAATATAAACATAAGTAGAGCAAATTCATACAGAACACACAAGTTTCTTCCATCTTAAATTTTTTTCGCATTTGGAGTTAAAGAGAAAAAAGATTAATTTATATTAGATTATTTTATATAATAAAACTACAGTCGCGAACCTGTTTTTATGCGGTGTATGAATTTCAATGGCATTGGCGCCACTGTAATGTTTTCTGTTTACTAGTGGTGTAACGGAGAATGTTAGGACCCCCCTCCCTCCTAAACGTCAGGTTTCGCTTTAATATTTTATAAATTGGGTAAATACGTATTTAGCGTTAGTCAAGCCTTGGGCTCCTAGAGTCCTGCCCCCCTCCCCCGTGATGCGGGGGTGTATGTTACGCCACTGAAATGTAGCACTCCAAGACGCTCTGTTCCTTTGTTATAAACAATCTCCTGACAATGGATTTAATTGTTTTTTTCAACGCCCAGCAGCCCCCCTTTGATTGAAGACAAACTTTTAATGACAGTAATTTTCAATAATTTGATAAATTTGAAACGGACAAAAGCCAGATTGGGGAGGGAAAAATATGAGGATCTAGCCCCCCAATTGAAAAGCATTTTCTTAAAATAGATACGTTAAGAAAGGAGTATTTCCCCAAAAAAGCTTCAATCATGTATAGCTGGTTATCGTGAATTTACAACAACTTTTGTGTGTGTGTGACCCCCCGTCTTTCGTCACAAAAAAATTTATCTCTTTTTTTTTGTTAAAAATAAAAAAATTGAAATTCACCTTAAAGTGATGAAAGGATTTTTAACATTCATTACAGGGCTTTGATTCATGATGGGTGAATTATGTATGCATTTTAAAAGTTATCCTATATACAATGAGAAAAAAATATGTTTTTTTAAAAAGTTTCCCTGTGTTTACAATACAAAGCGCTAAACAACAGTATTCTTACAATTTATCGACAGTCTGCTGCTACAGATGCTTTGGTCTCGGGATACTTTTCTATTTATAACAAGTATAATTATTGTAAGGGAGAAAAGAGTTTTTCGCATGTGTTTAAACCGAATTGCAAATCTAAATGCATTAATTTAGGAATCTCTATTCGTGAGAATTCTTGCATACTCGGGAAAGTAATCATCTCAGAAGAAAGTGAGAAGTACGCGAGTAACGTAGTTGAAGTTGGATTTCTGAAAGAAGAGATGCCTCAACCTCAGAACAGTTCTCCGTCTACACGCCAGTTTGAACCTCTAAGGGAGTTATCAGACGATTTTGCTCGCTTGTTATATGAGAAGACCCCTACTTTCACCGACGTGGAATTAAAATGCGGAACCCTTACGATCCCTGCTCACAAAAATATCTTGTCCGCAAGGTCACCAGTCTTTCGTGCCATGTTTTCAAATAAAATGAAAGAAACGCGAGACAACGAGGTAAACATCACGGACATCGATGCCCCTGTTCTTCAGGCCATGCTGACATATGTGTACACAGGACAGACTGGAAACCTTTCTTACAATTTGGCTGGAGATCTCTTGTTCGCTGCAGACAAATATGAATTGAAGGACTCAAAATAGTGATGATTGAACACCTGAAGAACAACGCCTCTGAGGAAAATGTCTTGCAACTCTTAGTGCTCGGACATTTGCATGCTCAAGATTTGAAAGACTTCGCAATGAGCTTCATCCGAGACAGATGCACAGAGTTTTCTGTTTTAGAAAAGACGCAAGAGTGGCAGATCCTAGCTAAAGAAAGATCAGCCTTAGCCATTGAAGTTTTAACTTTACTGATTAAGTCTAAAGAAAAGAAGTAGGAAGAGTAGGCAAGGCTGAATAAATTTGCGTCAAGCTCAAGCTGTTTGTGTTTCGGAATTTCACCACATTTTTAAGAGAAATAAACCAGTTTTTGAAAAAAAAAAAAAAAAGGAAAATCATACATTTCTAAATTTCGCAACTCTTGTTTTGGGTTTCTATTCAAATAGCCTCAAAAGAAAAATGCAGGTTTTATACGTAAGTAAAAGTCTCTGAAAGCTCTTGAACTCTGTAATTTTTAATATATTTGTTTTCTCTCTCTCTCAATTGTTCTTATAATTTAAATATACGAATACATCTTTAAGAGGTTGTATCTAGTGATAAACTTGTATTTTAATTGTGTCAATATTTGCATTATTATTGGCTACATTATGTTATTTTTATAGCCCTGACTTTTTTCGTGCAATTGTTTTGCTAAATTTTTTTTTAACTAAAGAAGATATTAATGTATATAACTGAGCAAAATTATAAACATTTCATTAAAAGTAGTAAAACTTATCTAATAAAGAGAGAGTGTTAAGCCTCAAATTATAAAAGTTTATTAAATATATTTTTAAATATTGATAATTATTTAAATATTTAATAATGTTATATTATATGCTGTAAAAAAATCCCACATAATGTAACAAAAAAATCTCTTTGTAATACGAGATTGTCACAAAATATTTTGTATCTAATAAAATGTGTGTGCACTCTTTATGATGATGTAAAAAATAATCGTAAATTTTTCCGCGAGAAATGTGTTACTTCGTTGCATCCAAACTTTTGAAAATACAATTTCTCAAACACAATGATCTCTTTCTTCACTTTTAAGCTTAGTACTATAAAACTGCCATGTGTTTTGTATATACCAGAGTCATGGCAAATATTGTTTTTTCTTCAACATGACTACCGTGTATTAGAATTCCATACTCAAACCCAGGTGTTTCTTTTTTACTATGCATACCTACAGTAAAAAATTGCATCTTTTAAAAATATTCAAAAACGAAAAAGAAAACTTTTATAAAACATTCAAGCATTTTGTATTTGACAGCAGTGCTATCCTGAAAATGGACATTCTAAATCATTGATGGCTTTTATAGGTGAGGTGATTTAAGAACAGATAATGTAAAAGGGGCTATAATGAATCCAAAAATTAACACTCATTTGTATAACCAGTAATATAAATTTGTTTTGAATAAGCAGTTAGACACCACAAGTACAAAGCTTTAGACATAATTGTTATGTGTTTTAATGCAAATATAAAATCCATATTTCAAAAATTCTTTTGAATTGAAAATTTTTTATAACAATAAATTTGTACATCCAACAGCTTTCTTATACATTTTTTTTAAAAATATGCAAATTAAATCAGTTTTTTAATGTTGCCATACACATGCCCTCTTTAATGCAAATACACACACACGCATATATTTTTAATAAATCTTTTTAAACCTAGAATTAACCCCAGTTCTCTAAAAGTTCTTTGGCGTGTTTAAGAAATCGCGCCAAGCAGCGCTTGCTGTGGAGTGATATGGAATCCAAGATGGCAGCCTAGCGGTAACAAATCGACAGGAAAATAATTTCATTGAACTGTTTTGAAATATATTTCAAATAAAGAGAATATAGGGATAGATTGAAAATAACCAAAATACCAATCAATATAATATAATAATAATCATATAACATAATAATATATATATATATAATTATATATAAAAATAATTGTATTATATAATAATATTACACACACAAAATAACTACATAATACATATTAAAATTAAACATTAAAGAATATCAGTTAATAATACCTGATAACTTGCAGTATTCTAGAAATTGCGAATTCCTGTAATGAATTTCATCGAACAAGGAACGTTTAGAAATGCATTATTTAAAAGTAAAACAAAGTGGAAATGCTGAATAATTAAAAGCAGACCCGCATATTCTTTAAAAAAATTAAATAAAATGGTACTCACCAATTATATTAGAAATATCTGTACTCGAAAATAGTAAAAAAATAACAGAAGACTGAACACTAGAATGTGTGTGTGTGCTTGCAATGAAAAATGGTTAAATTTTTACAGAAATCGAATTAAAATCGCTCAAAACTACGGGTTACTGCAGTAATATGTTATTTCCACGGCATCCGCACACACACAAAAAAAAAAAAAAAAAATAGTGAAGTAAAACCATATTGTAATGTTATTGCCATTCTTGGCGAACATAAAATACAACTTCCACGTAGCACTCATATATCAAATTGTGACGGGCTCACGCGTCTTTTCTGTAACATAACCTCTGGGTTCTTTGACGGCCAAGATTAATAGCAAATCTTTTCCAACCCAAATCCAAAAGAAGTGAAATGAAAAGTATAGATGCAAAATTAGATAGCCTTTAAAAGAACAAAAGTTTTAGTAAACAGGATGACAATTTAGAGAAAGTTCTGTTTGGGAAAAGATAGAAGTGTAATTTGACGGCCTACCCATGATTAACGGATATCTAGCCATTACTACAAGGTGCATACTATTGCACGCGAGCCCAACAGCCTATCTGAAGGTGATTGAACTGTTGTGAAATCAAGGTAGACAGATTATTTGAACAAAATTGTAATATTATTAGGATTGAGAGTAGGCGGATAATATAATACTTAGATTATAATTATTTGTGATCCACTTAATATAAGTTTGTTCAATATATTAGAAATTAATTTAAACTCTAATAAAGTCGTATTAAGAATTTAAAAATGTCTATTCATTTCGAGAACCCCACACCTCTAACTTACGCTGAAAACCCAAGATATGGTCGACAAAGATCAACCATATCACAATGGCGCCCGAACCGCTTTAATTTATATGACTCTGGGTTAGGAAATTCAAGCGGGTTTGGTATTTTACCAGAAATGTGCTTTTCCGGGTCCGAGAACGTGACTGAATTCCTTCAGGCCATAGACAATCAAATAAAATTACAAGAAATACCTAGTGATTTAGCATGTGCTTATTTAAAAGGTCATCTCCGGTGAAGGGCCCAAGATTGGTATCAGATATTCGGATCAGTGTTAGTGCAGGATACCGCCACGGATTTCGCGCAGTTAAAAGCAGAATTAGCGCAAGCTTTCCCCACCATAAAAAATAAAAACGATTTAGAAGCCAGGTTTTTTGCATCACAGCAGGGAAGAAATCAGGAACCAATGGATTTTGTTTACGATTTGTTAAAAATACACAAGGGCTTAGAACTAAGGATGTCGCAGGCGGACTTGGTAGATCACATTTTTGTTAGACTCGAACCACAAGTCCAGGACTATGTGGAAAACCGTAATCCGCAGAACACGGTACAACTTTTAGAAATCTTAGCTAAATTTGAAAAGAGGTATTCTTACAAATTAAAAAGGGGTTCGCAGAATAGTGATAATGCGTGGAAAGACGCAGTCAAAACGCGCATAGGATGTCTAATTTTGAAGATGTACCGCAGAAACTGGAGAAATTCTGGAAGTTGGGCGTAGACCAAATAATGGCAGAAATGATTCCAGAGGTACCATGAGAATGGCCGTCAAAGTAATAAGTGTTTCGAGAGTAGGAATAGATTTCAGAATGATGATCGGAGATTCAACGAAAGGGGATACCAATTTCGAAAAGAAGATCGAAATCATAATTTTAATAGAGGGGACCGCAGAAATAGGGGTTCGAGTGAGAATTTCAGTCGAGGCGATAGGATGCAAAGGACGGATTGAATGTTTTGAAAGTTAACAGTTCAAAATAATCAAAAAGAAATCGGCAAGTGATATGTACCAATTAAAATTTCTCCGATATGTATATCACGCGTGAAAACTTCCATATGTTCCTATTTATTAAATAACACATTTTTGAAAGCGCTATGGGACACCGGAGCGGAGAAATCATTTATATCGGAAGAAATATATAAAAATATTTTTTTATAAACAAGTAAAAAAAATTGCTAGCTCAGGTGTATTCACAGCATACGGAAAGGAAATGTCAAAATATAGGAATTGTAGAATTGAATGGAGTTCGAATTAGAAGTTTGAAAACCTTGGTTGTTTCATGTGTTGACGGATTTGGAATACCCATGTATTCTCGGTGTTGACTTCATTAGTGGATCGAAGATTGTTTTAGATTTTGATCGGAAAGCGTTGGCGATTCAAGATTCGCAGGTTGAAGATAATAAGGTAGGTGAAGGGAATTTGCGCGTTGATGTGTCAGAAACGAAGTTAAATATTGTGGCTAATATTTTATCTAGAAACCCGGTTGAAAGTATAATGGAGAAGTTAATTGTGCAATAACGAGATCTAGTACTTACGTCGCGAGAACAAAGTTAATAACAACAGAGCAAAAGAATGACCCAGAATTAGGTCATCATATCTATAGATATTTAGAAAACCCGAAGTCTACCCATGCTCTCCCCCCTACACACACACACACATCCTTAATCTAAGGGCTTAGAGTTGTGACGTCTCTCGCGTCTTTTCTGATTAACATAACTCCTATGTTCTTTTGACGGCCACGATTAATGGCAAACCTTTCCAACCCAATACCAAGAAGAGAAACGGATCGAATATGTAAATGATATACTATAAAAGGATAGCGCGCGGCAAACATATAGATATAGCAATAGCAATAGCAATAGCATAGATAGCATAGCGTAGCAGGCTCAGAGATTGTAGTGTGGAAATCATTCTGGTCAATAGCGTGACAAAAGCTAGTGTGGAATCTGGAGGATCAAGAATTAGCTACCTTGGTGATCAAGAATCTTCTATATAAAAGTTATAGATTATAATTTCTAGGTCAAGGACCAAAACTGAAAAAGGTAATATTAGTGATATAAGTAATTAGATGTAACAGGATTATTTAGGATAATTGAGATAGAAGATCTAATTGCGTGATCTGACTTAAATACGTGATTTAATTTTGGGCTCGACTCTCACCCCCAATTAATAAGTGCGCAAATTAGAATCCAAGTATTATAAGTTACTCTTAATAAAAGTTGTATTAAGAATTATGTCTCATCATTTTGATAATCCCACACCTCTAGCTTACGCGGATCCGGTAAGACATGGTCATCACAGAATGGCAATCAAATTGGCGCCCGAACGTATTTAATCGTTGTGGTAATGTAGGTGGAAATATGAATTCTTACCTGAAACGTACTTTCAGGTCGGAGAATGTAGCAGAGTTCATTGAGTGCATCGACAATAATAATATTCAGTTACTTGAAATCCCAAGTAATCTGCCTGCGTGCTTACTTAAAAGTCATCTCAGGGAAGGGCTCAAGATTGGTATTCGATATTTGCCCGTTGCTGGTGCAAAATACAGCCACGGATTTGCGCAGCTCAAAGCTGAATTAGCGAAAGTCAAGTGATCAAAAATAAAAGAACTACAGGTGGAGTTTTATGTGATCACAACAGGAAGAAATCAGGAGGCGACTGATTTTGTATATAAATTATTGTACCAGAGAGAAGTTTAGGATTAGGGAATGTCCTGGCAGACTTAGTGGATCATATTTTAGTTCGACTCGAACCTACAGGCTGTAGACTACGGAAGTTAGAAATCCACAAAAAATACGATACAACTTTTAGAAGTCCTACAAATTCGAAGAGAGATATCTTTTGCAAATTACAAGGTTACCAGAACCATAATGTAGAAAGACGAGTCAAATGCGCATAGGATGCCTTAATTTGAAGTTTTCACGGTAGAAACTGAGAATTCGGAAATAAGGAGTAGACCAACAGAAATGAGTTTTACGAAAATAGCCTCGTCAAAAATAATAGAGGTCTGAGAGGAATAGATTTAATAATAATGATCAAAGATTCAGCAATAGGTTACCATTTCGAAGTCGGTGCTTGCTCATTTACTCTTAATAGAGGGGACCGTAGAAATAAGTGGGTTCGAGTGATACTTCAATCGAGTAAGATAGGACGCAAAGTGCACTTTAGATTAAATATTGTAAAGTGTTAATGATCAACCTCAAGAGTGTGTCGACAAGAGAGACAATTAGACTTTCTCCAATATGTATAGCACCTGTAGAACTTCCACACACGTACCATATTATTAAATAACACATTTTGAAAGCGCTATGGGACACCGGAGCAGATAAATCTTTATATCGGAAGAAGTATATAAGGAAAATATTTATAAACAAATAAAAAAAAATCATACCAGGTAATAACAGCACAGGGTGCGAAATGCCAAAACAGGGGATTGTAGAATTGAAAATTAAGATCAGACAATTCGAAAGAAATTGGTCATTTCATGTGTTGAAGATTTAGAATACCCATGTATTCTAAGTATAGATTTGTGTCAAGAATAGTATTAGATTTTAATCAAAAATCGTTGAAAATTCCAGACAAATAAATAAGCAGTGTTGAGCCAATTAAAGGAAGAAGAAAAAGTTGAGATAGATTTATCTAAAACAAAAATTGGGGGGAAGTAGAAAAACAAAAACTACAAAAATTGTTTAGTAGTTTTAAAGGGTTATTTTCAGATAAACCAGGCTCCGCTCATGTCTTATACCATGAAATTGGACACGGGAGATAACCCACCAGTAGCTTCAAGGCCTTATAAGTATGATCGCACTAAGTAAGTAATAATAGCCTTTCACATACAAAAAATGCTGCCAAGAGTGAAACGATTGTTCCAATTCAGTCCCATACGTCACCTGTTGTATTATGCAAGAAAAATAATGGGTTACCACCGGATAATCCGGAAGGCTATAGATTTGCAGTAGACTATAGAAAATTAAATTCGATCACAAAGTATCCATGATACCCCTTTTACCGTTAATAGATGATTTATTAACGAACATACCATATACAACAATAATGTCATCTCTGATCTAAGAAGTGAGATGGCAGTAAACCCCAGCGATATAGTTACAAGACCGCATTTGTGGTGCAAAAGTGGCACATATAAGCCAAGCGGGATGCCATTCGGTTTATCAGGAGCAGCCCCAATTTTCAAAAAGCAATTGACATAATCCCAAAACCGGTGATAGGAAGTTTGTGAGTAAGCTTACGGACGACGTTATCATCGCGTCCCCATCATTCACTCACCATGTTGAACATTTAAGGAAGTTTTTTCGTTGTTAAAGGATGGATTGACATTAAATAAGGAAAAATGTAAATTCGGGTGCGATGAATTGAAATATTTAGGATTAATTATTAGTAAAGAAGGAATTAAAACGGATGAGACAAAGGTTAGAGCTATACAAGAGATGAAACCAATTCCGTAACTCAAAAGAGGTATCTAAGTTTTAGGTATAAATCCCCAGTGGTACGCGAAATTTATTAAAAATTATGCGTATATTTGTGAGCCACTTTATAATCTTAAACGAAAATTTAAAAAATTTGTCTGGTCCAATGAAGCACACAAAAGGCATTCTAAAGCAGTGTCAAGTGAGGCGGTAACAAAAGCGCCAGTTTTAAAATTACCAAACTTTCAGGAACCATTCGAGTTATTTACAGATGCCAGTTCGATTGGTTTAGGAGTACTAAACCAACAAAACAGACCAGTCGTATTTGCGTCACGTACACTGAACAACGCAGAGAGGAATACACAGTAACCGAAAGAGAATGCTCCAGCAGTAGTATGGGCATTGAACAAATTTAGAACATATTTAGAGTATTACCAATTAAGGTAATAACAGATCACGCCGCATTAACACGCCTAACACATGGCAAAAATTTATCGAGTAGGATGATTAGATGGGCACTAAAGTTGGGGCAGAATTCAATATAGAATGGGGAACATAGACCGGAACTCAAAATGCAGTGCCGACATTCTATCAAATCCAATTACTAGTATAATTGGTGATAAATTAATTGTGCCATAATCAAAGATTTGGTACTTACTTCGCGAGAACAATTAATAATAGAGGAACAGAAAATGACCCAGAATTAGGTCATATATATAGATATTTAGAAAACCCGGAAGATAACCGGTTAATGCAACGATATGTGAGAATTGTCCCACGATTTCCGTTTAATTAGGTTGATTGTTATTTTATGCGAAACACGCAACGTCATTAGTGAAATGCGTGTATATTAATTCCAAAATCTTTGGGCGCGAATGAAATAATGAGAGAATTTCATGACAAGCCAATAAGTGGACACGTCGGCAGATTTAAAACGTATCATAAAAATTCGGGACGTTTGTTATTTCCGTACATGAGAAAATTTATTGATCAATATGTTCTGCCTACGCCATATGTGCCAAGTTAATAACTATAAAAACGCGTTACCAGCTGGTCGGTTAAATCCAATTATATCAAATTATCCGAATGAGATAGTGACGTTAGATTTATTAGGCCCGTATCCTATATCGAGAATAAATAAGACGTAACCGCTATATTTTTAGTAATAACCGATCATTTCAGCAAATGGGCTGAAATTATACCTCTAAAAAGGCCTCATCTCGCATATGTAAGCGGATATTTTTTGATAACTTTATATCGCGTTATGGAGCTCCAATAAATTAATAAGTGATAATGGTCCCCACTTATATCCGAAAGATTTTTGAGCACTTGCGAAAAGACAGCATAAGGCATGTGAAGACTGTTGCATATCGACCACAAAGCAAATCGGACTGAAAGATAACGAGATATAGTGCAAATGCATCGTAAATTACGTTAATGATCAACATGATACTTGGGATCACCTTACGTGAGTTTGCTTACGCCATTCGTACGGCGGTGAATGAAACAAACGGAAAACACCGGCTGAGTTATTTTTAGGTCGAAAAATTGATTACACCATTTCAAAACTAGTTAAGTATATCGGAAAGCTCTAAATTTAAAATTCAAGATATACAGAAAAGCTTTTAAAGAAGGCTAGACTAAGTAATGAAAATTAAACAGGAAAGGTGGGGAAAAATATTATAATAGACGAAAGGACATAAAAATAAAGGTAAATGATTGGGTTTTATTAGAAAACACACCCCTGTAAGTTCAGCCGCTAACAAAAGTATAAAAGCAAATTTAAACAAAAATTTGAGGGACCTTATAGTCCTAGAAGTTAGAACTTTTAACAATATTGTAATATGGAAATCGGGAAAAGATTAACAGTTAACGTAGATCAAATAAGAATATATCGTCATAGAAATGTGACGAGTGTCGAATTAGGAACAGGTATCCCAAAATAGTATAAGATCAAGTCAGGAACCGTACTTCGAAAAAGCACACCAAGGATTAAATGAGTCACAATATGGGAAAGAATCTGCGGTGAAACGTAGGTTAGAGGCAAAAGGGATTGGTAAATCCTAATCAAATCAATACAAAAATACAGAGGACCCATAAAAACAAATCACTGGTCAGATCACTACCTAGTTCAGTAGGGAATGAAAATAAAAATAAAAGGTTTAAATATAACCAAGGAAATAAAAAAGATCAGGTATATCGGGGACAAGTGGACCACAAAGCGAAGTGGCAAAGAAAGCGTAGTATTAATAATAATAATAAAAAGACAAATGTCATCTAGTACCATTTCCAGAGAGATAGAAAAAAGAGCAGGAGGAGAATCAACTGAAGTTCATTTGAAAATAAAGTATAATCTAAGGCCAATGACGCAAGAACAGAAGAACCACAACCAGCCAAGAACACAATTGAAGCAAGGAAAGGGTACACAAGGAGATTACAAGCCTTTTTACAACAAGAAATTCCAGAACAAACAAAGCGCAGCCTAAAGAGTGATGACACCTCATCGTTGAATGTGAACGTGGGAGACCGAATATAAAAATCAGGTTGTATTGTTTCATTTTTATGATCTTCCAACAAGTGGTCGGAAGAATTATTGCAAAAGAAGGAAGTCTCGCGTGCTTAAAAGTTATAAGCCAAGTCAAACACTGGCAAATTAGGTTCATTTAATTTGGAAACTTTTGACTTGTTAAAAATTTTTTTTCTCTGAAGAAAACATTTGTGCTTCCATTAATATTTGTTTACTTCTGATGTATGACTTCGTGAGATGCGAAAATTCCTTTGTTATTTGTTATATCGGTTTATTGGAAAAAAATGTTTGTAATTGTATAATATGTGTATATATATATATGTTGTTGTATTGTTACGTATGAGGCATCTGGTTCGAAACGCGGCGTAGTCAAGGCACCAACAATACACAACGATGCGCGGCTCATTGGGAGTTTTGTTGAAACCAGATGTAGGGATGAGATAAAAATTTATTGTGATATATAAATAATATATTGATAAGATTATGGAAATAGATACCAAATGTTTCATTTCAGGAGACCGGACCCCGAAAATCCTAAAGTAAGTAAAGCTCAATGTGTTTCCAGGCTGTGTTAAGAAAAGGAGCAGAAGCACCAGCTCCATATGAAGTGTTAGATTGCCCGCGCAACCCAAAATGGTAGTTTTAAGCAAAAGTAAATATTTAAAGTAACGAATTGTAAAAAGTGAGAGTAGGCAACGCAAATTCAAACAGTAATTATTAATGTTGGCCTAGTTATTGAGTAAAATTTATTGTCACGAGTTTAAAAATTAAATTGAATATTAAAATTTAAGATTAAAATTGGTAAATGAAAATTAAAAGTCAAGATAGATATTGAAATTATAAAGTTAAAAATTTAAGATTAAAATTTCAATGAAAATTAAAAGTCAAGATAGATATTGGAAATTACAAAGTTAAAATGAAGATTTAAGATTAAAATTTAAAATAAAACTCAGAAAGCGAAGAAATTTAGAAATAGAGATGTAGACACATCGTACTTATTGGCGGCATTGAGAACCCTTAAGTAAATCACGTTTTTCTTCTTGTAGGGTTGTGGACGTTCTCGCTTTCTTCTTGATTAACATAACCTTATGTGTTCTTTACTTGGCCAATGATTAATGCATAAAACCTTTCCAACCCAATACCAAGAAGAGAAACGGATCGAATATGTAAATGAGATATACTATAAAAGCGATAGCGCGGCAAAATTCTTCATAGATATAGCAATAAAGCAATAGCAATAGCATAGATAGCATAGCGTAGCAGGCTCAGAGATTGTAGTGTGGAATCATTCTGGTCAATAGCGTAATAAAGCTTAGTGTGGAATTTATGATCAAGAATTAGCTACCCAGGATCAAGAATCTTCTTATATAAAGTTATAGATTATATTCTAGGTCAAGGACCAAAACTGGAAAAGGTAATATTAGATATAAGTAATTAGATAACAGGATTATTTAGATAATTGAGATAGAAGATCTAATTGCGTGATCTGACTTAAATACGTGATTTAATTTGGGTCGACTCTCACTCTACTCAATAAGTGTCAGCCTAAATCCCTTAAGTATTATAAGTTACCTAATAAAGTTGTATTAAGAATTATGTCTCATCATTTTGATAATCCCAATAACCCTAGCTTACGCGGGATCCGGTAAGACATGGTCACAGAATGGCAAATGTCTGTATATAAAGTACCATTTTAGAAAATTGTTTAGTTTTCTAACCTCTCCGATATAACATTATTAAACATTTCTTTCGAATTCGTTTTTTATAAAAAAAAATCCTATCATGCGTATTAGTTGTTTTCTTTTCAATCTTTTTGCCAGGGCTATTAAGATTTTTTTTCTTCCGAAAAGAAGAGCTATTGTTTAAGATTTTACGAGTATTCATTGAAATGGACAAACCTCTTCCTCTCCTTAGACTAGTGGTCTTCAAACTATGTTCCACGCGAGTTAAAATAAAAAATCGAAAAAAGAAAATTTCGTTCGCGTATGCAAAATGGATTCTCGTTTTATGGAGTTTGTATATCCACGCAAGTATATATATTACGGTATTATGCTGATGTATTTATACGACTTTAAATGAATTTCATACTTGAAATACGTTTACAAATAATGTCATTACAACCCGACTTTTTAACTTTTGTCCGAAAGAAAGTAAGTTCATTTCAGTCATTAAAATTGAAAAATGTTACTTTTACTTCATTTTGACCCACGCAATTAGTTCACTCTCTCTCTCCCTATATATATTTATTTATATATATATTTTGTTCAAATTTTCAATCGTTACTAAGATCTTTTTTTCGTCATTAGAAGTTTAAATATATATTTTTAAACTTGTAGGGGATGATACTTGATGTTAATACAGTTTTTTCAAATATTATATCATAAATTAAATCTTATTTTTTAATTTTAAATTTTATCTGCGTTATTTCTAACGTAGTTATAACTACCTGCAACAGATGGCGCCAGTACGTTTTTCTAACGAATTTTTCTTGGCTTGAAATACATTTTTTTAAACTTGTAGTGTGAATGACACTTGATGCTAATACAGTTTTTTCAAATATATTAATTCATTAATTAAATTTAATAGACGGGAAAAATCTTTCTTTGTTGATATAATAGGAATTGGGGTAATTTTTTATATTACTCCTTGTAGTATTTTAAAAATAACATTAAAAAAAGAATATTAAAACTTTTTTTTTCTTCATACGTATTACCTACAAGATTGTGAATATTCTATCTATTTTTGATACCAGAAATAATTCTGTACTCATTAGTGCAGAAATAGTTTTATACTCGTTAGTGGAAAGCTACGGAAAACTAGTTTTTAAATGGAAAATGCCTCCTTTTTCATTTGAGGGAAGAAAACACCTAAAAAAAGAACATTAAAAACACATTCTAGAAGATTTCCTAGAAGAGAAAAATCCAGCAGCCATTGACAAACACACATATATATATATATATATGTGTGTGTGTGTGAATGTGGATAACAGCCCATTCGAGCATAAGGCATGCTAATGAAAGATATGAAACAAATCCACATGTCAGCTGATTCTACGTTAAAATATAAACATAAGTAGAGCAAATCATTCAGATCACACAAGTTTCTTACGCATCTGTAAATTTTTTAATGGCATTCGGAGTTAAAAGAGAAAAAAGATTAATTTATATTAGATTATTTTATATAACAAATACAGTCGAACCTGTTTTTGTGCGGTCTTTTTTTATGCGATTTCCTTTTTGTGCGATACTTTTTTTATGCGGTGTATGAATTTCAATGGCATTGGCGCCACTGTAATGTTTTCTGTTTACTAGTAGTGTAACGGAGAATGTTAGGACCCCCTCCCTCCTAAACGTCAGGTTTCGCTTTAATATTTTATATAAATTGCAAATACGTATTTAGTGTTACCGCTTGGACTCCTAGGAGTCTCGTTCCCTCCCCGTGATGCGGGGGTGTATGTTACGCCACTGAAATGCAGCACTTCAAGACGCTCTGTTCCTTTGTTATAAACAATCTCCTGACAATGCGCATTCAATTGCTTTCTCTCAACGCTCTAGCAGCCCTCTCTTGATTGAAGACGAAACTTTCAATGACAGTGACATTATCAATAATTTGATAAATTATGAAGACGGACAAGAAGCCAGATTCGGAGAGAGCGGAGAAAAATATGCAGGGATCTAGCTTTCCAACAAATTGGAAAAGCATTTTCTTAAAATAGATACGTTAAGAAAGGAGTATAAAATTCCAAAAAGGGCTTCAATCATGTATAGCTAGTTATCGTAACATTTACAAGAAACTGTGTGTGTGTGACCACCCGTCCTTCGTCACAAAAACTTATCTCTTATTTTATGTTGCCAAAAAATAAATCAATTGAAATTGCCCCTTCAAGTAACGAAAGCGATTTTGAACTTATTCATTACAGGACTTTGGATTACGATAAATTATGTATGTGCATTTTAAAGACTTATCCCTATATACAATGAGAAAATATATGTTTTTAAAATGTTTCCATGTGTAATATTTAATTATTTATTTTGTTATGGAAAAAAGTACTCTTACATAAATTTCGTAAATAATTGGCATAAATGCGACTTTTTTATGCGGTCCCTTCCCACCACATAAAAAAGTTTTTGTAGTATTTCCACGAATTAGTTTGTTATATGTAAGAATTTATGAATATTTTTTGGGCGATTTTTTTTATGCGGTCTCTGTCTACCGCATAAAAACAGGTTCAACTCTATATATATTTATGGAAAATACTTTTATTAAAACTGTCTTTACATAAATTGCCTGCAACATGATGATATACAATGTGTGTCAAATAAGATTTATGACTGGGTCTGCAAAAAGAAACAGAAGCAAGAAGTTAATTCCTGTTTTGTTTTTTTTTATTAAAAATGTGACCCTCTGGTTTCATTGCAATGGTTGCAGGGATTTATTGATGAATTGAACGCCTGTTGTATATCACTATGCGGAATGGCCTGAACAGAATGCTTTGAAGCTAGTTGTATAGTCGAAATATCCTCAAAAAAGCACCCTTTTAACTGCATTCAAAGCTTTAGAAATAAGAAGTAGTCACAGTGTGCTATATCAGGCGAATACAGTGAATAGTTCAACACACAGGCAATATTTTTTGCGAAAAATTGACGAACAATAAGGGAGATGTGATTGGATGCATTGACATGTTCCAAACATTATCCGTTTTCAGTCCGATATTCTGGTCATCAAACGCTTTAAAACAGCTAAGTAGTATTGATCTGTAATTTTTTGTCCAGTTGGAACAAATTCTTTGTGGATAATCCTATGTCCCTTACTATCGAAGAATATAATGCGCATTGTTTTGCTTTTGGATGGAATTTCTCTTGTTTTTCTGGCTTGTGGTGAATTTTCGGATTTCTATTCCGTACCTTGTTTCAGATATTGGAAACATCTAGGCTCATCGCCTGTAACAATAGACTACTTATTTGCATTGTTATATACAAAATTGTAAAGTACTTCTACTGTATTCTTCCCCCTATTCTCAAGAATTTTGAGGAGGATTCCTCATTCGGGACCATTTTGTTTATATATTTTGCTTACTACATAAATAAAATAACTTTTAGCAGGGTCGTTACGCAGCTCGAAACCCTTTAAGTGAGCCAGTGGCGTATTGTGGGCTTTCGTCGCCTGGGACCGGAAATTCGCCGCCCCTCTATTTTAATTATTAGGCAAGAAAACTAGTAAAAGTAAAAAAGAAAAAAGCAGCTTTAAATATTTTTTTTGATTTAAAATGCACTTTTCGTGTTTTTTTCATACCAAAATCTTTTTTCAATTTGTCAATATCAATATATGTATGTGTTATGATCAATTGCCAGAATAGCTAAATTTGTTAGACTTAAACGTATTACAATCGATCTGGAGATTTTTGATTAAGTATCCGACTACGTTCGGAACCGTGATTTGGGTGCGTAAATGGATATTTCACATTATTTAGTGTCAATTTCAGATTAAATACGTATAAATTAATTTTAAGCGATCATTTTGCCCGTGGCCTGGTTTAAATAGCTGATTTGCTGTGTACTAACTTGTAATGCTGTGGTCGCCTCCCAGAAATGCTCTATAATGCAATATGCCTTGGCCTGCATGCTTAGACCTCTGTACCGAGGCTCAACTAGAATTTTTGAAATATATAACTTAGAAGAGGGTTTATCCATATTTTACGACAACAGAGGTGAGCAATTTTAAGAAAAAAACGGCAAAAATTATTTCAATAGGTGGTAACTCTGAAAATATTGGAAATTTTTCAAAAAATGTAGTTGAGCCTCTGTAGAGAGGTCTAAGCTATATATAGGCACAATATTATTACAATAGAAGCATTTTCACTGTTCATTTACAATACACAGCGCTAACAACAGTATTCTTACAATTTATCGACAGTCTGCTGCTACAGATGCTTTGGTCTCGGGATACTTTTCTATTTATAACAAGTATAATTATTGTAAGGGAGAAAAGAGTTTTTCGCATGTGTTTAAACCGAATTGCAAATCTAAATGCATTAATTTAGGAATCTCTATTCGTGAGAATTCTTGCATACTTGGGAAAGTAATCATCTCAGAAGAAAGTGAGAAGTACGCGAGTGACGTAGTTGAAGTTGGATTTCTGAAAGAAGAGATGCCTCAACCTCAGAACAGTTCTCCGTCTACACGCCAGTTTGAACCTCTAAGGGAGTTATCAGACGATTTTGCTCGCTTGTTAGATGAGAAGACCCCTACTTTCACCGACGTGGAATTAAAATGCGGAACCCTTACGATCCCTGCTCACAAAAATATCTTGTCCGCAAGGTCACCAGTCTTTCGTGCCATGTTTTCAAATAAAATGAAAGAAATGCAAGACAACGAGGTAAACATCACGGACATCGATGCCCCTGTTCTTCAGGCCATGCTGACATATGTGTACACAGGACAGACTGGAAACCTTTCTTACAATCTGGCTGGAGATCTCTTGTTCGCTGCAGACAAATATGAATTGGAAGGACTCAAAATAGTGATGATTGAACACCTGAAGAACAACGCCTCTGAGGAAAATGTCTTGCAACTCTTAGTGCTCGGAGATTTGCATGCTCAAGATTTGAAAGACTTCGCAATGAGTTTCATCCGAGACAGATGCACAGAGTTTTCTGTTTTAGAAAAGACGCAAGAGTGGCAGATCCTAGCTAAAGAAAGATCAGCCTTAGCCATTGAAGTCTTAACTTTACTGATTAAGTCTAAAGAAAAGAAGTAGGAAGAGTAGGCAAGGCTGAATAAATTTGCGTCAAGCTCAAGCTGTTTGTGTTTCGGAATTTCACCACATTTTTAAGAGAAATAAACCAGTTTTTGAAAAGAAAAAAAAAGGAAAATCATACATTTCTAAGTTCCGCAACTCTTGTTTTGGGTTTCTATTCAAATAGCCTCAAGAGAAAAATGCAGGTTTTATACGTAAGTAAAAGTCTCTGAAAGCTCTTGAACTCTGCAATTTTTAATATATTTGTTTTCTCTCTCTCTCTCTCAATTGTTCTTATAATTTAAATATACGAATACATCTTTAAGAGGTTGTATCTAGTGATAAACTTGTATTTTAATTGTATCAATATTTGCATTATTATTGGATACATTATGTTAATTTTATAGCCCTGATTTTTTTCGTGCATTTGTTTTGCTAAATTTTTTTTTAACTAAAGAAGATATTAATGTATATAACTGAGCAAAATTATAAGCATTTCATTAAAAGTAGTAAAACTTATCTAATAAAGAGAGAGTGTTAAGCCTCAAATTATAAAAAAAGTTTATTAAATATATTTTTAAATATTGATAATTATTTAAATATTTAATAATGTTATATTATATGCTGTAAAAAAATCCCATAATGTAACAAAAAAATCTCTTTGTAATGCGAGATTGTCACAAAATATTTTGTATCTAATAAAATGGGTGTGCACTCTTTATGATGATGTAAAAAAATAATCAAAATTTTTCCGCGAGAAATGTGTTACTGTTGCATCCAAACTTTTGAAAATACAATTTCTCAAACACAATGATCTCTTTCTTCACTTTTAAGCTTAGTACTATAAAACTGCCATGTGTTTTGTATATACCAGAGTCATGGCAAATATTGTTTTTTCTTCAACATGACTACCGTGTATTAGAATTCCATACTCAAACCCAGGTGTTTCTTTTTTACTATGCATACCTACAGTAAAAAATTGCATCTTTTAAAAATATTCAAAAACGAAAAAGAAAACTTTTATAAAACATTCAAGCATTTTGTATTTGACAGCAGTTATCCTGAAAATGGACATTCTAAATCATTGATGGCTTTTATAGGTGAGGTGATTTAAGAACAGAGCAATGTAAGCGGGGCTATAATGAATCCAAAAATTAACACTCATTTGTATAACCAGTAATATAAATTTGTTTTGAATAAGTGGTGTTAGACACCACAAGTACAAAGCTTTAGACATAATTGTTATGTGTTTTAATGCAAATATAAAATCCATATTTCAAAAATTCTTTTTGAATTGAAAATTTTTATAACAATAAATTTGTACATCCAACAGCTTTTATACATTTTTTTTTAAAATATGTACTAAATCAGTTTAATGTTGCCATACACATGCCCTCTTTAATGCAAATACACACACACGCATATATTTTTAATAAATCTTTTTAAACCTAGAATTAACCCCAGTTCTCTAAAAGTTCTTTGGCGTGTTTAAGAAATCGCGCCAAGCAGCGCTTGCTGTGGAGTGATATGGAATCCAAGATGGCAGCCTAGCGGTAACAAATCGACAGGAAAATAATTTCATTGAACTGTTTTGAAATATATTTCAAATAAAGAGAATATAGGATAGATTGAAAATAACCAAAATACCAATCAATATAATATAATAATAATCATATAACATAATAATATATATATATATATTATATATAAAAATAATTGTATTATATAATAATATTACACAATACAAATAACTACATAATACATATTAAAATTAAACATTAAAGAATATCAGTTAATAATACCTGATAAACTTGCAGTATTCTAGAAATTGCGAATTCCTGTAATGAATTTCATCGAACAAGGAACGTTTAGTATTTAAAGTAAACAAAGTGGAAATGCTGAATAATTAAAAGCGGCACCCGCATATTCTTTTAAAAAATTAAATAAAATGGTACTCACCAATTATATTAGAAATATCTGTACTCGAAAATACGTAAAAAAATAACAGAAGACTGAACACTAGAATGTGTGTGTGTGCTTGCAATGAAAAATGGTTAAATTTTTACAGAAATCGAATTAAAATCGCTCAAAACTACGGGTTACTGCAGTAATATGTTATTTCCACGGCATCCGCACACACACAAAAAAAAAAAAAAAAAATAGTGAAGTAAAACCATATTGTAATGTTATTGCCATTCTTGGCGAACAACATAAAATACAACTTCCACGTAGCACCATATATCAAATTGTGACGGGCTCGCGTCTTTTTCTGTAACATGCTAACCTCTGGGTTCTTTGACGGCCAAGATTAATAGCAAATCTTTTTCCAACCCAAATCCAAAAGAAGTGAAATGAAAAGTATAGATGCAAATTAGATAGCCTTTAAAAGAACAAAAGTTTTAGTAAACAGGATGACAATTTAGAGAAAGTTCTGTTTGGGAAAAGATAGAAGTGTAATTTGACGGCCTACCCATGATTAACGGATATCTAGCCATTACTACAAGGTGCATACTATTGCACGCGAGCCCAACAGCCTATCTGAAGGTGATTGAACTGTTGTGAAATCAAGGTAGACAGATTATTTGAACAAAATTGTAATATTATTAGGATTGAGAGTAGGCGGATAATATAATACTTAGATTATAATTATTTGTGATCCACTTAATATAAGTTTGTTCAATATATTAGAAATTTAATTTAAACTCTTAATAAAGTCGTATTAAGAATTTAAAAATGTCTATTCATTTCTTGAGAACCCCACACCTCTAACTTACGCTGAAAACCCAAGATATGGTCGACAAAGATCAACCATATCACAATGGCGCCCGAACCGCTTTTTAATTTATATGACTCTGTTAGAAATTCAAGCGGGTTTGGTATTTTACCAGAAATGTGCTTTCCGGTCCGGAGAGAACGTGACTGAATTCTTCAGGCCATAGACAATCAAATAAAATTACAAGAAATACCTAGTGAGTTAGCATGTGCTTATTTAAAAGGTCATCTCCGGTGAAGGGCCCAAGATTGGTATCAGATATTCGGATCAGTGTTAGTGCAGGATACCGCCACGGATTTCGCGCAGTTAAAAGCAGAATTAGCGCAAGCTTTCCCCACCATAAAAAATAAAAAACGATTTAGAAGCCAGGTTTGCATCACAGCAGGGAAGAAATCAGGAACCAAATGGATTTTGTTTACGATTTGTTAAAAATACACAAGGGCTTAGAACTAAGGATGTCGCAGGCGGACTTGGTAGATCACATTTTTGTTAGACTCGAACCACAAGTCCAGGACTATGTGGAAAACCGTAATCCGCAGAACACGGTACAACTTTTTAGAAATCTTAGCTAAATTTGAAAAGAGGTATTCTTACAAATTGCCAAAAAGGGTTCGCAGAATAGTGATAATGCGTGGAAAGACGCAGTCAAAACGCGCATAGGATGTCTAATTTTGAAGATGTACCGCAGAAACTGGAGAAATTCTGGAAGTTGGGCGTAGACCAAATAATGGCAGAAATGATTCCAGAGGTACCATGAGAATGGCCGTCAAAGTACAAGTGTTTCGAGAGTAGGAATAGATTTCAGAATGATGATCGGAGATTCAACGAAAAGGGATACCAATTTCGAAAAGAAGATCGAAATCATAATTTTAATAGAGGGGACCGCAGAAATAGGGGTTCGAGTGAGAATTTCAGTCGAGGCGATAGGATGCAAAGGACGGATTGAATGTTTTGAAAGTTAACAGTTCAAAATAATCAAAAAGAAATCGGCAAGTGATATGTACCAATTAAAATTTCTCCGATATGTATATCACGCGTGAAAACTTCCATATGTTCCTATTTATTAAATAACACATTTTTGAAAGCGCTATGGGACACCGGAGCGGAGAAATCATTTATATCGGAAGAAATATATAAAAATATTTTTTTATAAACAAGTAAAAAAAATTGCTAGCTCAGGTGTATTCACAGCATACGGAAAGGAAATGTCAAAATATAGGAATTGTAGAATTGAATGGAGTTCGAATTAGAAGTTTGAAAAACCTTGGTTGTTTCATGTGTTGACGGATTTGGAATACCCATGTATTCTCGGTGTTGACTTCATTAGTGGATCGAAGATTGTTTTAGATTTTGATCGGAAAGCGTTGGCGATTCAAGATTCGCAGGTTGAAGATAATAAGGTAGGTGAAGGGAATTTGCGCGTTGATGTGTCAGAAACGAAGTTAAATATTGTGGCTAATATTTTATCTAGAAACCCGGTTGAAAGTATAATGGGAGAAGTTAATTGTGCAATAATCCGAGATCTAGTACTTACGTCGCGAGAACAGTTAATAACAGAGCAAAAGAATGACCCAGAATTAGGTCATATCTATAGATATTTAGAAAACCCGGAAGTCTACCCATGCCTCCCCCCCTACACACACACACACATCCTTAATCTAAGGGCTTAGAGTTGTGACGTCTCTCGCGTCTTTCTGATTAACATAACTCCTATGTTCTTTGACGGCCACGATTAATGGCAAAACCTTTCCAACCCAATACCAAGAAGAGAAACGGATCGAATATGTAAATGATATACTATAAAAGGATAGCGCGCGGCAAACATATAGATATAGCAATAGCAATAGCAATAGCATAGATAGCATAGCGTAGCAGGCTCAGAGATTGTAGTGTGGAAATCATTCTGGTCAATAGCGTGACAAAAGCTAGTGTGGAATCTGGAGGATCAAGAATTAGCTACCTTGGTGATCAAGAATCTTCTATATAAAAGTTATAGATTATAATTTCTAGGTCAAGGACCAAAACTGAAAAAGGTAATATTAGTGATATAAGTAATTAGATGTAACAGGATTATTTAGGATAATTGAGATAGAAGATCTAATTGCGTGATCTGACTTAAATACGTGATTTAATTTTGGGCTCGACTCTCACCCCCAATTAATAAGTGCGCAAATTAGAATCCAAGTATTATAAGTTACTCTTAATAAAAGTTGTATTAAGAATTATGTCTCATCATTTTGATAATCCCACACCTCTAGCTTACGCGGATCCGGTAAGACATGGTCATCACAGAATGGCAATCAAATTGGCGCCCGAACGTATTTAATCGTTGTGGTAATGTAGGTGGAAATATGAATTCTTACCTGAAACGTACTTTCAGGTCGGAGAATGTAGCAGAGTTCATTGAGTGCATCGACAATAATAATATTCAGTTACTTGAAATCCCAAGTAATCTGCCTGCGTGCTTACTTAAAAGTCATCTCAGGGAAGGGCTCAAGATTGGTATTCGATATTTGCCCGTTGCTGGTGCAAAATACAGCCACGGATTTGCGCAGCTCAAAGCTGAATTAGCGAAAGTCAAGTGATCAAAAATAAAAGAACTACAGGTGGAGTTTTATGTGATCACAACAGGAAGAAATCAGGAGGCGACTGATTTTGTATATAAATTATTGTACCAGAGAGAAGTTTAGGATTAGGGAATGTCCTGGCAGACTTAGTGGATCATATTTTAGTTCGACTCGAACCTACAGGCTGTAGACTACGGAAGTTAGAAATCCACAAAAAATACGATACAACTTTTAGAAGTCCTACAAATTCGAAGAGAGATATCTTTTGCAAATTACAAGGTTACCAGAACCATAATGTAGAAAGACGAGTCAAATGCGCATAGGATGCCTTAATTTGAAGTTTTCACGGTAGAAACTGAGAATTCGGAAATAAGGAGTAGACCAACAGAAATGAGTTTTACGAAAATAGCCTCGTCAAAAATAATAGAGGTCTGAGAGGAATAGATTTAATAATAATGATCAAAGATTCAGCAATAGGTTACCATTTCGAAGTCGGTGCTTGCTCATTTACTCTTAATAGAGGGGACCGTAGAAATAAGTGGGTTCGAGTGATACTTCAATCGAGTAAGATAGGACGCAAAGTGCACTTTAGATTAAATATTGTAAAGTGTTAATGATCAACCTCAAGAGTGTGTCGACAAGAGAGACAATTAGACTTTCTCCAATATGTATAGCACCTGTAGAACTTCCACACACGTACCATATTATTAAATAACACATTTTGAAAGCGCTATGGGACACCGGAGCAGATAAATCTTTATATCGGAAGAAGTATATAAGGAAAATATTTATAAACAAATAAAAAAAAATCATACCAGGTAATAACAGCACAGGGTGCGAAATGCCAAAACAGGGGATTGTAGAATTGAAAATTAAGATCAGACAATTCGAAAGAAATTGGTCATTTCATGTGTTGAAGATTTAGAATACCCATGTATTCTAAGTATAGATTTGTGTCAAGAATAGTATTAGATTTTAATCAAAAATCGTTGAAAATTCCAGACAAATAAATAAGCAGTGTTGAGCCAATTAAAGGAAGAAGAAAAAGTTGAGATAGATTTATCTAAAACAAAAATTGGGGGGAAGTAGAAAAACAAAAACTACAAAAATTGTTTAGTAGTTTTAAAGGGTTATTTTCAGATAAACCAGGCTCCGCTCATGTCTTATACCATGAAATTGGACACGGGAGATAACCCACCAGTAGCTTCAAGGCCTTATAAGTATGATCGCACTAAGTAAGTAATAATAGCCTTTCACATACAAAAAATGCTGCCAAGAGTGAAACGATTGTTCCAATTCAGTCCCATACGTCACCTGTTGTATTATGCAAGAAAAATAATGGGTTACCACCGGATAATCCGGAAGGCTATAGATTTGCAGTAGACTATAGAAAATTAAATTCGATCACAAAGTATCCATGATACCCCTTTTACCGTTAATAGATGATTTATTAACGAACATACCATATACAACAATAATGTCATCTCTGATCTAAGAAGTGAGATGGCAGTAAACCCCAGCGATATAGTTACAAGACCGCATTTGTGGTGCAAAAGTGGCACATATAAGCCAAGCGGGATGCCATTCGGTTTATCAGGAGCAGCCCCAATTTTCAAAAAGCAATTGACATAATCCCAAAACCGGTGATAGGAAGTTTGTGAGTAAGCTTACGGACGACGTTATCATCGCGTCCCCATCATTCACTCACCATGTTGAACATTTAAGGAAGTTTTTTCGTTGTTAAAGGATGGATTGACATTAAATAAGGAAAAATGTAAATTCGGGTGCGATGAATTGAAATATTTAGGATTAATTATTAGTAAAGAAGGAATTAAAACGGATGAGACAAAGGTTAGAGCTATACAAGAGATGAAACCAATTCCGTAACTCAAAAGAGGTATCTAAGTTTTAGGTATAAATCCCCAGTGGTACGCGAAATTTATTAAAAATTATGCGTATATTTGTGAGCCACTTTATAATCTTAAACGAAAATTTAAAAAATTTGTCTGGTCCAATGAAGCACACAAAAGGCATTCTAAAGCAGTGTCAAGTGAGGCGGTAACAAAAGCGCCAGTTTTAAAATTACCAAACTTTCAGGAACCATTCGAGTTATTTACAGATGCCAGTTCGATTGGTTTAGGAGTACTAAACCAACAAAACAGACCAGTCGTATTTGCGTCACGTACACTGAACAACGCAGAGAGGAATACACAGTAACCGAAAGAGAATGCTCCAGCAGTAGTATGGGCATTGAACAAATTTAGAACATATTTAGAGTATTACCAATTAAGGTAATAACAGATCACGCCGCATTAACACGCCTAACACATGGCAAAAATTTATCGAGTAGGATGATTAGATGGGCACTAAAGTTGGGGCAGAATTCAATATAGAATGGGGAACATAGACCGGAACTCAAAATGCAGTGCCGACATTCTATCAAATCCAATTACTAGTATAATTGGTGATAAATTAATTGTGCCATAATCAAAGATTTGGTACTTACTTCGCGAGAACAATTAATAATAGAGGAACAGAAAATGACCCAGAATTAGGTCATATATATAGATATTTAGAAAACCCGGAAGATAACCGGTTAATGCAACGATATGTGAGAATTGTCCCACGATTTCCGTTTAATTAGGTTGATTGTTATTTTATGCGAAACACGCAACGTCATTAGTGAAATGCGTGTATATTAATTCCAAAATCTTTGGGCGCGAATGAAATAATGAGAGAATTTCATGACAAGCCAATAAGTGGACACGTCGGCAGATTTAAAACGTATCATAAAAATTCGGGACGTTTGTTATTTCCGTACATGAGAAAATTTATTGATCAATATGTTCTGCCTACGCCATATGTGCCAAGTTAATAACTATAAAAACGCGTTACCAGCTGGTCGGTTAAATCCAATTATATCAAATTATCCGAATGAGATAGTGACGTTAGATTTATTAGGCCCGTATCCTATATCGAGAATAAATAAGACGTAACCGCTATATTTTTAGTAATAACCGATCATTTCAGCAAATGGGCTGAAATTATACCTCTAAAAAGGCCTCATCTCGCATATGTAAGCGGATATTTTTTGATAACTTTATATCGCGTTATGGAGCTCCAATAAATTAATAAGTGATAATGGTCCCCACTTATATCCGAAAGATTTTTGAGCACTTGCGAAAAGACAGCATAAGGCATGTGAAGACTGTTGCATATCGACCACAAAGCAAATCGGACTGAAAGATAACGAGATATAGTGCAAATGCATCGTAAATTACGTTAATGATCAACATGATACTTGGGATCACCTTACGTGAGTTTGCTTACGCCATTCGTACGGCGGTGAATGAAACAAACGGAAAACACCGGCTGAGTTATTTTTAGGTCGAAAAATTGATTACACCATTTCAAAACTAGTTAAGTATATCGGAAAGCTCTAAATTTAAAATTCAAGATATACAGAAAAGCTTTTAAAGAAGGCTAGACTAAGTAATGAAAATTAAACAGGAAAGGTGGGGAAAAATATTATAATAGACGAAAGGACATAAAAATAAAGGTAAATGATTGGGTTTTATTAGAAAACACACCCCTGTAAGTTCAGCCGCTAACAAAAGTATAAAAGCAAATTTAAACAAAAATTTGAGGGACCTTATAGTCCTAGAAGTTAGAACTTTTAACAATATTGTAATATGGAAATCGGGAAAAGATTAACAGTTAACGTAGATCAAATAAGAATATATCGTCATAGAAATGTGACGAGTGTCGAATTAGGAACAGGTATCCCAAAATAGTATAAGATCAAGTCAGGAACCGTACTTCGAAAAAGCACACCAAGGATTAAATGAGTCACAATATGGGAAAGAATCTGCGGTGAAACGTAGGTTAGAGGCAAAAGGGATTGGTAAATCCTAATCAAATCAATACAAAAATACAGAGGACCCATAAAAACAAATCACTGGTCAGATCACTACCTAGTTCAGTAGGGAATGAAAATAAAAATAAAAGGTTTAAATATAACCAAGGAAATAAAAAAGATCAGGTATATCGGGGACAAGTGGACCACAAAGCGAAGTGGCAAAGAAAGCGTAGTATTAATAATAATAATAAAAAGACAAATGTCATCTAGTACCATTTCCAGAGAGATAGAAAAAAGAGCAGGAGGAGAATCAACTGAAGTTCATTTGAAAATAAAGTATAATCTAAGGCCAATGACGCAAGAACAGAAGAACCACAACCAGCCAAGAACACAATTGAAGCAAGGAAAGGGTACACAAGGAGATTACAAGCCTTTTTACAACAAGAAATTCCAGAACAAACAAAGCGCAGCCTAAAGAGTGATGACACCTCATCGTTGAATGTGAACGTGGGAGACCGAATATAAAAATCAGGTTGTATTGTTTCATTTTTATGATCTTCCAACAAGTGGTCGGAAGAATTATTGCAAAAGAAGGAAGTCTCGCGTGCTTAAAAGTTATAAGCCAAGTCAAACACTGGCAAATTAGGTTCATTTAATTTGGAAACTTTTGACTTGTTAAAAATTTTTTTTCTCTGAAGAAAACATTTGTGCTTCCATTAATATTTGTTTACTTCTGATGTATGACTTCGTGAGATGCGAAAATTCCTTTGTTATTTGTTATATCGGTTTATTGGAAAAAAATGTTTGTAATTGTATAATATGTGTATATATATATATGTTGTTGTATTGTTACGTATGAGGCATCTGGTTCGAAACGCGGCGTAGTCAAGGCACCAACAATACACAACGATGCGCGGCTCATTGGGAGTTTTGTTGAAACCAGATGTAGGGATGAGATAAAAATTTATTGTGATATATAAATAATATATTGATAAGATTATGGAAATAGATACCAAATGTTTCATTTCAGGAGACCGGACCCCGAAAATCCTAAAGTAAGTAAAGCTCAATGTGTTTCCAGGCTGTGTTAAGAAAAGGAGCAGAAGCACCAGCTCCATATGAAGTGTTAGATTGCCCGCGCAACCCAAAATGGTAGTTTTAAGCAAAAGTAAATATTTAAAGTAACGAATTGTAAAAAGTGAGAGTAGGCAACGCAAATTCAAACAGTAATTATTAATGTTGGCCTAGTTATTGAGTAAAATTTATTGTCACGAGTTTAAAAATTAAATTGAATATTAAAATTTAAGATTAAAATTGGTAAATGAAAATTAAAAGTCAAGATAGATATTGAAATTATAAAGTTAAAAATTTAAGATTAAAATTTCAATGAAAATTAAAAGTCAAGATAGATATTGGAAATTACAAAGTTAAAATGAAGATTTAAGATTAAAATTTAAAATAAAACTCAGAAAGCGAAGAAATTTAGAAATAGAGATGTAGACACATCGTACTTATTGGCGGCATTGAGAACCCTTAAGTAAATCACGTTTTTCTTCTTGTAGGGTTGTGGACGTTCTCGCTTTCTTCTTGATTAACATAACCTTATGTGTTCTTTACTTGGCCAATGATTAATGCATAAAACCTTTCCAACCCAATACCAAGAAGAGAAACGGATCGAATATGTAAATGAGATATACTATAAAAGCGATAGCGCGGCAAAATTCTTCATAGATATAGCAATAAAGCAATAGCAATAGCATAGATAGCATAGCGTAGCAGGCTCAGAGATTGTAGTGTGGAATCATTCTGGTCAATAGCGTAATAAAGCTTAGTGTGGAATTTATGATCAAGAATTAGCTACCCAGGATCAAGAATCTTCTTATATAAAGTTATAGATTATATTCTAGGTCAAGGACCAAAACTGGAAAAGGTAATATTAGATATAAGTAATTAGATAACAGGATTATTTAGATAATTGAGATAGAAGATCTAATTGCGTGATCTGACTTAAATACGTGATTTAATTTGGGTCGACTCTCACTCTACTCAATAAGTGTCAGCCTAAATCCCTTAAGTATTATAAGTTACCTAATAAAGTTGTATTAAGAATTATGTCTCATCATTTTGATAATCCCAATAACCCTAGCTTACGCGGGATCCGGTAAGACATGGTCACAGAATGGCAAATGTCTGTATATAAAGTACCATTTTAGAAAATTGTTTAGTTTTCTAACCTCTCCGATATAACATTATTAAACATTTCTTTCGAATTCGTCTTTTATAAAAAAAAATCCTATCATGCGTATTAGTTGTTTTCTTTTCAATCTTTTTGCCAGGGCTATTAAGATTTTTTTTTCTTCCGAAAAGAAGAGCTATTGTTTAAGATTTTACGAGTATTCATTGAAATGGACAAACCTCTTCCTCTCCTTAGACTAGTGGTCTTCAAACTATGTTCCACGCGAGTTAAAATAAAAAATCGAAAAAAGAAAATTTCAAATGTGTATGCAAAATGGATTCTCGTTTTTATGGAGTTTGTATATCCACGCAAGTATATATATTACGGTATTATGCTGATGTATTTATACGACTTTAAATGAATTTCATACTTGAAATACGTTTACAAATAATGTCATTACAACCCGACTTTTTAACTTTTGTCCGAAAGAAAGTAAGTTCATTTCAGTCATTAAAATTGAAAATGTTACTTTTACTTCATTTTATTCAATTTTTACAATTAGTTCACTCTCTCTCTCCCTATATATATTTATTTATATATATATTTTGTTCAAATTTTCAATCGTTACTAAGATCTTTTTTTCGTCATTAGAAGTTTAAATATATATTTTTAAACTTGTAGGGGATGATACTTGATGTTAATACAGTTTTTTCAAATATTATATCATAAATTAAATCTTATTTTTTAATTTTAAATTTTATCTGCGTTATTTCTAACGTAGTTATAACTACCTGCAACAGATGGCGCCAGCAATGTTTTTTCTAACGAATTTTTCCTTGGTTTTGAAATACATTTTTAAACTTGTAGAATGACACTTTGATGCTAATACAGTTTTTTCAAATATATTAATTCATTAATTAAATTTAATAGACGGGAAAAATCTTTCTTTGTTGATATAATAGGAATTGGGGTAATTTTTTATATTACTCCTTGTAGTATTTTAAAAATAACATTAAAAAAAGAATATTAAACTTTTTTTTTCTTCATACGTATTACCTACAAGATTGTGAATATTCTATCTATTTTTGATACCAGAAATAATTCTGTACTCATTAGTGCAGAAATAGTTTTATACTCGTTAGTGGAAAGCTACGGAAAACTCTTAGAGTTTTTAAATGGAAAATGCCTCCTTTTTCATTTGAGGGAAGAAAACACCTAAAAAAACATTAAAAAAAAACACATTCTAGAAGATTTCCTAGAAGAGAAAACTAAGCGCGCTCACACAAACACACATATATATATATATATATGTGTGTGTGTGTGAATGTGGATAACAGCCCATTCGAGCATAAGGCATGCTAATGAAAGATATGAAACAAATCCACATGTCAGCTGATTCTACGTTAAAATATAAACATAAGTAGAGCAAATCATTCAGATCACACAAGTTTCTTACGCATCTGTAAATTTTTTAATGGCATTCGGAGTTAAAGAGAAAAAAGATTAATTTATATTAGATTATTTTATATAACAAATACAGTCGAACCTGTTTTTGTGCGGTCTTTTATGCGATTTCCTTGTAAGCGATACTTTTGACAGAGAATCCTCTAATATGACATTTTTAAAGGGGGATAAAATGAATTGATAACATATCCCTTTTTTTGGGAGGCAAACGTTTTTTAGAATTTTGGTATTTGAGACCGATTTTCAGGCCCGACCACTATTTTTCAAAAATTTTTTTTGAACATGTGCTTTTTTCCTATGAATTTTAGGGGTTTTTAAATTTTGGATGTTGTACAACTGATTATGGTTTATAAATGTAAATGAGCAAAATCAAAAAAAGAATTGGGCATCTGTGATCTTTTGAAAGGAAAGTGAAGCTGATCAAACAAGGGAAACACTTGCTGAAATAATACATATTAATCATGCTAGCGAAATAAATTTGAGAAAAGCAAAACATGAAACGAAAGGAAAATTTTCAATAGCTACATTAAGAACTTTATCAAGAAAATATGAAGCCTAACTGTACCGCAAAATGCGCTTCACCCTGTCAAAAGACACAAGCAAGAAAAAGGTTTAACAGGATATTGATCATCAAAGGATTTAAATTTCAAAACGTAACAAAATGTGACAGTTTTCTTAAAAAATAGCTTTCCTGTATGTTAGCAAAAGTGTCTGTGATTTGTGTCCTTTATTAAGGTAAAACGCACATTTGGAACAATTTAGTCAGTTTTATTGATATTTTCCAAATTATGAAAGAAATAGAAAATCCTTGAAATGGGCAAGTATTTTTTTCTCTTAGTTAAATTATTCACTGAAATTGTAATTTTTATCTTGTATATTGAAAATAATTATAAAAAAAAAGAATTGGGGTGCATCACCCCGCGACCATTAACGTTAGTATCGAGTGCACACCTGATCCCCGGGCTTTCTCGCTTTAAATATTAAAAAAATAACACAATTGTTATTCATTAGAATTTTATATTCTTTTTTTATTACTTAACATTTATTCTAAATGCTAATGCTAATTCTGCGAGGCTTAAAATTACAGTTCATTCAAAACCGTTTATAATAAGAGTATTCATTTCAATAAATCATTTTACATTTTTGTATACATTGCCATGCACTTGGTTTTACTCTCCTTACAATTATAAGCTATTATATCAAGAATAATATATTATCATTTTTTAAAAAAATAAACTCGTGTTAAGAGTGGGTACTTCAGCCAGTATAAGAACAAGTTTAATAATTATCAGTGACATCCATGGGCTTGTCTTGCAGAGCAAAGTTTTTCAAAGGAAGGCTAAAAATTAGAAATTGATACTCAGAGTTATTTTTTGATATTTAGCCCAGATCTATATTTTGTCTTCAAAGTAGCCATCGCAGAAAATCCGGATTCACAAAGGTATGCTGTTAAAAATGGTAATAGTATACGAAATGCTTTGTTTTCAGTGCAGAAAATTCAGCATCCACCTCTATCCAGAATTCAAAGAGTGATTTATTACAAAACTGCCCTTTAATTTCGTCACTGGATGTGAAATCTATGAAGATCTCTTTTTCGGCAGTTGAGAGCCCTGCTGAAGTATTTTGAAATGGATCCCTAACCCATTCGTAACTTGCTATCAATTTGCCCTCGTCTGTGTACTTGTTGATGCTTTATTATCGTCGAATGCTCGCTGTGATTTAAAAATATATCTATGATTTTGTTTTAATCCACTGCCGTAAATACTTATTACCGTGAATTATAATTAACGCGTGAATTATGAAATGTACATTCAAGAGAGATTCGGTAGCTAATCGATTCGGCCAAGAGTGACTAGAATTGTACGAAGTACAGCATTTTTACATGTTTTGTGCAGACGTCTGTTAGGTTGTCTAGACTCGCATATACGTTTGCGAGGATGCCAGATGTAAAGGATATGATAAAGAGCAACATAGATTAGGCTATTTTTTAATGACATTTGTACTTTTAGAAATGGATCTTGAAGGAAATAAATCTTTAATTAAATATTATTTCTCAATCTGTTTCAATTTAAAAATTAGAGAGAAAAATAAAATAACTAACCTATTACTTAAAAGTAATTTACTTAAAATATATATTACTTAAGAGTAACATATATAAAAAATTTAATACTTATCTTATTAATACTGAATTAAGAACAAGTTAAATAAGTATTAGCGACTTCCATGGGCTTGTCTTGCAGAGCAAAGTTTTTCTAAGTTTTCTAGAAATTGACCCTCTGAGTTCTTTTTCTATATTTAGCTGATACCTATATTTTGTCTTCTAAGCAGCCACCGCATTTTGCAATATGTTCCAATTTAAAAATCAGAGAAAGGAAAAATAACATAATAATTATCCTATTATTTATTTATTTTTTTGCTTAAAAGTAACATATACAAAATTTAATACTTATGTTATTAATTTGTACGGTTTATAATTAAGATTGTGTACTGTAGCTTTAGCGTCAAAGTAAGATTATTTTGCATTCAGTAATTTTTTAAATGTAAAAAAGGGGGAAAAAAAATTGGGGGATTAAAAAAAGGGGTGCCAGTATTAAAAAGTTTGAAAAACACTGCATTAATGGAAATTTTCATATTTTAGGGTCATTTTTAGATTAGATCACAAAATGAATATAATTGTTTTAAAAATTTTAAAAAAAATTTTTTAAATACAATATTTGGGGAAAAAAAAATTAATTTAGAATAATTTTTTTTCCCAAAAATGTTCCCCCCTTTTTGTGAAAACGCTTCTATTAAAATAATATTTTGCCTGTATATATCTCAGACCTCTCTACAGAGGCTTAACTAGAATTTTTCAAATATATTATTTAGAAGTGGATTTATTCATGTTTTACGACAACAGAGGGGGAGCAATTTTAAGAAAAAAATGCCAATAATTATATATATATATATATTTCAATTGTTGGTAACTCTGAAAATAATGAGAAATTTTCAAAAATTTTAGTGTAATTATAGTCGGAAAAGTAGTAACAAATAATAAATAAATATGTATTGTAGTTATATTATAATGTAATGTTTTCAAAAGGCATTTCAAATGTTGTTATATACTACAGCTTTTGTAGTAGATAACAACTATTTCTTTGATATATTTAAAAATGATTAAATTAAAATTGCACATACCATTTAAATGTTGTTTGTTTCATCTAACATGTAACAAAATTTTAGATCTATGTAGTAATAAAATGGAATCTTTTTAAAAAATTAAAATTTTCGACAATATTGGTGTTTTATTTTATTTTGCATTTTTAATAAATATTTAATTTTTTTTCTCCCCCAAATTAGATAAATTTTATCAAATTGATTTAAAACTATTTCAAACTTCCTTCAGAATATTTTCCCCCAAACCCATTTTATTTTTAAAGTATTTTTAAGTAAAGAATAAAGTTTTCAAAAATTTTTAAAATTGAATAAATTAATACATGCAAAATTAAATGTATTGTTTGCGTAGCATTAGCAGGGATAATATACATCCTGCCCACATAATGAAAAAGAATACACTGTGAAAAAGTATATAAGCCCCACATTGGCAAAAAAACAAACTCATGTTGCTCAACTACACTGGTGTAAAACTTAAGCAACAGGTGGTTTTTTTTTGCCATAAACCAAAAAAATCATCTGAGAGACATGAAATTTGATATGGGGGAATATTATGTACGTAAAGGAACGAAAGCATCAGTACTAAAAAAAGGGAATACAACGCATACGGTATAGAATCAAAAAAAAAACAAGCTTTATTGAACGTATAGTATCGTGACTCATGATTGTCGACCCAAAAGAAGAACAACAACAGATGTTCCTTAATATGGTATATGCCCCCCCCTTACTACAATGGTTGCTTTGCACCGTCTCCGCATACCAGAACCAGCTGGTGCAGCTTTCTTGAGGTAAGGCCCATTCCCCTAATCAACATCTGTTTGAGTTGTTGGTTTTCCCCGGGATGATGTGCGGTGGCAATACGTCTCCCAAAAGCATCCCAACATGTTCGATGGGATTTAAATCAGGGGGCCACCCCAAATCCATTCGAGTGATATCTTCACCCAGCCCCCCTAAAGCAAGAGGAAATGGGCCGTCTTGTCATCCAAAAAAATGAAGTCTAGGCCAAGGGGGAAAAAAAAAAATTGGGGGAAACCCCCCAAAAGGATCCCCGGTTAAGACCCTTTCGAAACGTTTCGCCCCTTCACTAATCTTCCCCCGACAAAAAACTCCAAACCCCCGTAATTTTTCCCAAACTGGGAAAAACCGGGTCCGCCTTCCAAAACAAAACCTTCGCCCGGTCTGAACCCCTCCCCAAAAAGCTCCTTATAGTTGCCGTTTTTGGGTCCGGCCCATGTCTGATTAGGGCCCCCGGGAAAAGCCCCCGCGGGGGTGCAGGTCCCCGGAACCCCCCTAAACCCGCCCACCCTTGCTGTCGGGTTGAGCAAAGGCGTTTGCTGACTGTTGCGACCTCTTTTCGCCCTGCAGGATGATATATCGGTCATCCTTTGCAGCTGTCGTCCTCGGGCGGCCATCATCAACCTTTCTAACAGCTGTACCTGTGGTTTGGAATGCTTTCCAAGCGTGCGAAACGACACTTTTGTTGATTCCGAACTCTGCAGCTACACTGGTGACAGTACGCCCCTCCTCCAGCTTTCCGATCATTCTTCCACGTTCAAAGTCATCCAGGTGATTTCTTCTAGCCATATTTCACGAACTGACTCACTGGCACTTGCAGCGAAAATGTTGAACTGCGTCTCCGTCCTTCATTTTATTCTACTGTTGAGAAGCGCGCGTCGACATCACGCGTTTTGCGTACGCTCACATCACTTCTGACGTTTTGTTCCTGATATTTGCATACGCATGACGTTTCTACTGACTTACGTGTTCACTGTACCGATCTCCAGACCTCCTTTTCTGCAATTTCATGGCATACTGCTAAATTTTTACATTGTTGCTTAAGTTTTGCACACCAGTGTATAATATTATTATCTTCAAACATCTGAAATCAGTTTCTTTAATAGAAACTTTATGTGATATAAACACTAATAACATAAAAATCAACACTCACTTTGAATTCACTTTTTCCTTAAGAAATTGCTCCCGGCTGCTGTTGGATGATTGAAGAAATCTGACCTGCCGAATCACGCGAGGAGATTGAACCAGTTTTGGCTGACGTGAAGCAAATTTTGGCTTATTTGAGCGGGAAACTACGAAGCCGAATCCTGGTCGATCAGAAAAGTTTGATGGTGAATGAATCGGAATCGTTCATTGATATTTATGTTATTAGTGATTATATCATATAAAGTTTCTATTAAAGAAATTGATTTCAGATGTTTGAAGATAAAATGATTTTCTTGTTAGGGTTAATATGAGTTTGTTTTTATGCCAACAAATGGCGCTTATATTTTTGGTAATCATAGTATTCTTTTTCATTATGTAAACTAACTCTAGCTTTTGTCGACGAGTGTGTAGGCTGTATTTTATCCCAGCTAATCTAGCGTAAATAATAAAATTAATTTTGCATGTTTATTTGTTTTATTGAATTTTAGAAATTTGCGAATACTTAATTCTTTACTTAATAATACTTTAAAGCAAGATGTGTTTTTTTTTCGTGAGGGGGGGGGTGTAATTGTGAAGGATGTTTGACATAGCTTCAGAGAACACAATTTGAGAAGAATGCTAAAATAAAATAAAACACCAATATTGTCGATAATTTTAATTTTTTAAAAATATTTTATTTTATTACTACATAGATCTCAAATTTTGTTATATGAAACAAACAAAATGAAAATGGCGAGTAAAATTTTTAATTCATTAATGTATTAGAAAACCAATTTTAAATATATATAATCAAGAAAGGAGTTACTATATGCTACAAAAGCTGTAGTATATAACAAATTTGAAATGCCTTTTAAAAACCTTAGATATATTACTTGTAAAAGTAATTGCATTATAATATAATTATAATACATATTTGTTATTTGTTACAACTTTTCAGACTATAATTACACTTGATACTAACAGGCAAAACATTAAAAATAAATAAATAAAACCATCCTTGTATTTTTTGTTTTATGTATTTCAATTTGAAAATATATGAATGAAGATACAGTTGTGAAATTAATAGCGTGAAACGTTAATTGTCTTAAAACTTTAAAAACAGCATCCAAGTTCGAAAGCAACTGATGGAAGAATGATTGACTCGTGGCGGTGTGAAAGCAAATCTCGGTTCATTCAAAAACCTTGTGAATTGAAATGATCGCTACAGAAACGGAATTGTTTGGTGTGAAGGGAGCCTTAGGGTTCCGTGAATCAAAAAAATTTGAAGACCACACTGCCTTGTACAAACCACATAATTCTCAAGAAATCCCCATGTCAACCGTTTCTCCTTTTACAGTTGGAAAAAACTTCTATCTCTTATCGTTTCTCAGCTTCTTCTTGTCCGGTTATCATGCTGTAGACAGAAATGATAATGCTTATCTTGATCGAGGCTATTTTATTGCCTATGTTATTTGTAAAATAGGTTGCTTCATCCATATGTATTACTTCTAATTTATAAAATAGGAATGAAGTCAATTTGTGAGAAATTGATCCTTCAAATTAAATGAGTTAACGTAATTATTAAGTATAGTTAAACGCAAACTTTTACTAATTTCTGAAGCATATAAGTAGCAGTATCGTGTCATTTATGCAGAAGATGTAGGATATTAGCTATCTTTTTAAATCAATTTATTTCACAAACATTTTGAAAATATTTTAAATTTTCTAAATTTAACTGAATCTTTTAATATGCTTTAAAAATTACGATTTATTTAATACAATTCAAAACACACAGGACAATTATATATTTTTATTAAAATATTTAATTTACACATAAATTACTTTGAAAAGAAAACGGTTAGCCAATTTTTAATAAAACGATATAGAGTATGAAAGAAATTTTAAGATTGATATTGTAAAATCATATCAAAAACACTAATTTTCAATACATTAAAAATAACAATGTACATTAAAAATTTTCTTACATATCAATTTTAATTCAAAAAAAGAAAATAGTTAATTTTTTGAAAACTATTCGGATATATTAACCCTTTCTCGAAAATGGTGTGCATATCTAAATTGTTCACAATACTTAACGACCGGTTCTTCATAAAAAGAACTCTTGTTTTGGGAGTCGATTGCAATCATCAAAGCTTCATATATTTTCTTCCTTTGTATATAGTCTTTTAAATGTATTGGACTTCCATACCAAAATTCCTTAAGAAGGTAAAAGTAATTGTATTCACTCCATTCATTGATGATTTTCTCGTAAATAATGAAATGCAGCGCATGAAAAAACATCCTTTCGGATAAATATGACCAAAGGCGATCAGCTACTTCGAGAAACTCACCCTGCAAAGGCCAATCCAAATAGTATAACAGGACATGAAGAGGGTACTCTTTAAAAATATTTTCCTTTTCATTGGCGTTTAAATGAGACAGACAGAAGTGAAATTCGTCGTAATCATAAATTTCCTCTCTTAAAGCATTATCCAGCCACTGCAATTTTTTCTCTGGTGATAATTTCTTATATGAACTCCGTACCCCTAAAAAAAAGAAAAAATTCCATGATCTGTTCCGGGGAAGATCATGCTCACCTGCCCATAATGTATAATCGGCAAGGATATCCCAGTCGATTGTGCTTTCTCCTTTCATCCACTTATTCCAAATTCCTAGAGAAGGGTAATCGTGGCCCACCAAATACTTTTCACCCCAAGTCATTTTGTTCCAAAGTTTAAGCGCCTCGTCTTTAAAACAGTAAAAACTTGCCAGAGCATAGCGTTTTCTTATACAGAGTTCCTCATTTCGAATCAAAGATTTTGCAGTTTCTTCCTTGTTGATTTTTCCGTGTGATTTCCATTGAACATGACTACTGAAAAGGTTTACAGAGCTACGAAGTATTGCAGAGTGAGTATTTACCCAGTAAACAGCTTCTAAGCCGATGCGACAAACTAAAGCCAACAGGTCCTTTTCCAATGAATGTGGCAAAAAGATGAAGGACAATTTTTGCTTAAGGAACGACTTCCATTCCATATAAAGTTTGATTTTGTCGCGCAATATCCGATCTTCTGAAGTATTTTTGGAATTCAGAAATATAATTACTTAGGCAGTTACAGAGTACCCTTTCTGCATCGAGAGGATATTCATCATCATCATCATCATCAGAGAAGATACATGGCATAAACAGCAACAACGCAGGAGGGCGATGCCACCATCCTGAACAATTATAGGGTACCCAAGATAAAATAGTATTTATATTTGTCTTGTCTAAGGAAACATTTTGTTCCAAGTAGGTCTTCACTTCGCGATCATTGCTGATTGCAATAGCAATTTTTACTAAACACAGCTCCTTAAGAGGTAAGACGGGAAGATGGTCCAGGCCCATGTTGGAGGAAATTTGATTACACTAAATTGAATAAGATCTGTAAGGAAAGAAGCAAAATCACTTATTATAAAAATTATGACCAGAAAAAATAATTTATTCCAATCTATTTGTAAGGTTGAAGATTTGAAAATAAATAATCAAAGGAATTTTAATATTTTTTTAAAAAGAAATTATCTTTATATTTTAGGTTTACTAAAAATATTCATAAAGTATACCAGATCAATTATTTAATCAAGAACTACAAAGACCTGAAAATTTTGATTCGCCGTGAATATACACAGTCCAGTCACATGAATGTGACCACCCCGTACTTTCAACGTCGACATTAAATAACCAATCACAGAAGGCACACGGAAGCACAATGAAGTTAAGCGTATATAAAGGGAGTGTCAGGGCTTCGGAAAATATTGCAATCATTGGAGTAATGCAAATACGGAGCGATTTATGCGATGTCTAAAAGGGCGTGATCATTGGCTCTCGGGCCGAAGGTGGAAGCGTTTCCGAAATAGCTAAGTTTGGAACTGTTCGCTGCCGCCGAGGTAAAAGCATAACATGCATGGAAAATAGGGACTGTCCAAAATCAGCGACGAGGTAAATGTGGTGTTCCATAGATGACAGCGGTGAACGACGGCTTGTGGAGATGCGTTCGGGAGAACAGACGTGCTACCGTTGAGTAACTGACCACCCAGATGAACTAAGGGCTACTAACAGAGTGTCCCACAAACTACTGTTGTGCGAACGTTGCAGCGTCTGCCCTCCGAAGCAGACGCCTGGTTCATGCACCTATTCTGACTGCTGTTCATCGGCAACAAAGGCTGGCCTTTGCACGACAGTACTGCAACTGGACGTCCACTGAGTGGCGACAGGTAGCGTTTTCCGATGAATCACGTTTTATGCTCCATCAGATAGATGGACATTGGTATATACGGCATAAAACCTTTGAAAGCAAACACCCTGCAGCCATTGCCGGAACGGTCCAGGCTGGAGCATTATGGTCCAAGGAATATTTTCGTGGCATTCTATGGGTTCATTCATCATTGTGGAAAGCACTATGGATCAATACAAGAACGCATCTGTCCTTGCCGACCATGCTCACCCCATATATGAGAATTGTTTTTCCTCAGGATGATGGCATCTACCTGCAGGACAATGCGGAAGTGTCATACAGCTGCAAGTGTACGTGCATGATTCGAAGAGCACAAGGATGAGGTTACCATTCTTCTTCGCCAGCAAACTCACCTGACTTAACCCAATCGAGAATTTGTGGGAACATCTCAAAATCGGGTTGTTCACGTCCTGGATCCTGCGACACTGGCAACGGCACTGGAGTCGGCATGGCTCAACATCCCAGTAAACACCTTCAAGAGCCTAATTGACTCTCTTCCTGCACGTCTCGCAGCAGTCCGCTCTTCGAAAGGTGGTTATTCTGCTTTTGACTGGTGATCACATTAATGCGACTAAACTGGGGGATAGAGTGAATCTCTTTCCTCGTTCGTATCTCCAGAATTTAAACTTGTATGTTTTTCTATTTAAACATGAATATCGGTGTAGCAAATTATATCGCCATTTTTATATTTTAGTAAATACAAGTTTTATAATAAAAATGAATTCCTCTCTCGCCCTGTATATATAACTTAAGCCTGGGTTAAACATTATTTTTTTGTTAACTTGCAATAACATTCAACAAACTTCAAAAAGTTGCATGTTTAAATCTGTAACCATTTCTGTTAGTAACACAGTATATTTATTTCAATCCGCAAAGACATTTCGTGACAAAATTGACTTCTCGATAAGAAAAATTCCAATTTATTTACTGTCATCAAACGTTTTCTAACACTGGAGAGTACGAACACTTTTATATACGCATCAAATTAACGGGAACAGTAAACATCTGTACTTTCTTTTTAAAAAAAAAAAAGAGATTCATTTAAAAATAATCACTATATTCACAGAATAAATGTAGTTAAATTTAATCTATTATGACTGCGTAAATAAACACAAATTTATACAGCTTTTTACTGTTGTGGTGTTTCCAACTAAGACATACAGATGTGTTGTTTCTACCCTTGCAAGGATATGCAGATTCCTTGGATGGACAAGTTAATCGCAACTGTGGATGGAGAATAAATAGGAAAATGAAGTTAGAACCTCAAAAGCCATTTCCTTAACAAGCCACACCTTCATTAGTAGGTGAGCCGTCTCCATGTTACCCAGCGCAATTTACTGTTTTTAATTTTTAACTAAATAAATAATTCGTTATATTTTTAACGGTGTTTTTCCTTCTCATCTTATTTCCATATTGAAGAATACACTTCTAAACTGTTTATATATTCGTTTCTTGCATTTTGTGCACATACATTTTGTTCATATACGTTTTTCGAGGAGAAATGTTGAATTATGACTTTTATTTCGAATACCTGGGATCTAATTACTTATACATTTGTCATTAGCAAAATAATTTCATGGAGATAAAATGTTTTAATAACTAACTATGAAACTAGCTTACTCGTCATTTTGACGAGTATTCGTAAAAACAGGCTATGCATCTTACAAAATTCTTAAATTACAGGACCCAGAGATAATAAATTCTGGGATATAGTCGAGTCATTACACCAATAATATTCAGCATAAATTGAAAAATAGTCACTGTAATGGTTTCTGTAATTTCGCTCATTAAGTCCAAAAGACACGTCGAGTAATCCTAGTGTTTATAAAGCCATAAACACAACATAATTATACCAGTAAAGCTACTTTTAAAAACTTTGTTGAATTTTTACCTTTTGGTTTTGTGCTATTGAACAAGAAACAATGTACTTGATAAATGATTGGAAATTCTAAATTGTATGTTGCTTCTTTTAGGTATTGCTTCCGAATCTGATTTTTCCCTCTATGAAATTTCAATAAGTCTGTCAATCTTAAAATCTTTTTCTGAAACATAAACACAAGCAGGAATTACAGTAACCCTGTAAGTTGTAATATATTCATGTCCAAAATTAAGGTCACAAACATGTACTTCGTCATACTTTTACTGGAGACATTTTAAAATTAATAGAATTTGTATTTTATATATTCTGAAGAACGGGTAGTACAATACCAACCTTCAGTTCAGAAAAAAATGTTGTTTAGCGTTAGTTTTTTGCAGGATTACTGGATTGAGACAGTTCACGCATATGGGAATTTTGCCTCTAGTTTTTGTGAATATTGCATTAAAACAAACAAGTTAATCTATTTGATGTGAGAATTATTTCTCATACTCGTTTAGATGATTCATCGAGATGGAGAGCCGTTGGCAGGCTTGCAGCTGGTCAGTCTCAAGAGAAGGTGGTTCGATGGTTACGAATGACCCGAAAGTGGTCCTTCGGTAATGGAATCAATACCAAACAAGTGGAACTGTCACCAGGAAGGCCAACCAAGGTCGCTACAGAGCATCGACGCCTCCACAGGATTGCTACTTGGCCTTAAGCACACGACGACATAGGCGGACAATGGTTCCTCAGCTTGCTCGTGACTTTGTTGTTGTATCTGGAAGAAGAATTTCCAGGCAAACGGTCAAAGTCGTCTAGCAGAGACTGTCCTTTATGTCCAGTGTCCAGTCTTGTGCGTCTCTTTGACTGCATCCAGCAGGAAACACCGGATATTGTGAAGCTGAAAACATCAGTCGTAGACACCACAAGAATTGGGCCATGTTCCTTTCAGTAATGAGTCAAAATGTACCAGACAAAGCGATTCTCGTCAAGTCTTCACCTAGAAAGAATATGGAGCTCGCTTCAATTCCTCCTATGTAACAAAAATAGATTTCGTGCCAAAGGAATCCTAGTGTATGGTGGCACATTGTTGGGCTGTCATACACCACTGTACGTTTTCGATGAGTGTACTGTCATCTCACAGCGCAATAGGGATCAGATCCTGGAAGCCTATGTGAGGTTTTACTGGGTGCTATGGGCCCACTTAACATTTTTTACGGGTGATAATGTGTGCGGCCCCACATAACTCATAGCATTGATGAATTTCATGAAGGAGCGGATATTCGCCATATGGATTAATCCTCGAGGTTGCCAAGATAAAAGTATTAAACAATGAGGTAATGGCAGATTTATTTCCTATTCCAATTAAAAAAAAGAAAGAAGAAGCTTAGAACAATTTTCAAACATAACAATTGTTTCCTTTCATTTTATTTAATCCCTTAGATCAAAGAATGTAGGGAATTTCGTCCCTTTTTTTAAATGAAATTATAATTTGAATTGCACTTGAATATTCGTTTCATACACAGGAATTCTCTTAGTCACGCTTTTTCCACAATGTATTTTGTACATAGAGATGTGTTTATTAGAGCATGTTAGAAAAAAAAATATAATAAGGTTGCAAGTTTTGAAAAAGTAATCTAATGATCTTCAAGATGACATTTAACTGCATAAATTTATAAATGAAGTTTCTGAATTATCTCACCAAAATTTTTAAACCTCTGAATTACTTCAAAATCTAAAAACTATGCAGACGCTACCAATAATTGTCTAATTTGGAGAGACATCTTTCAGAAAATTGATAATTATTTTTGAAAAACCTTTACAATTTAGCAGTTAACTACCATGAACATTGACTCTTTCCGTGCAATTTTGTCCGCTGTGTATTAGAATTGAGCAAGAAATCAGAGAGCGCCATTAACAAATTTCCTATAACATGGTTAAGTAAATAAAATAAAAAATTTGTTTTAGTTGTTATTTTGCATATTTTTTTGCTTGCAAATACGGGCGTTTACCCAAGTGTCAAAAAGGGCGTGATCATTGGCTCTCGGGCCGGGAAAGGGGGAAGCGTTTCCGAAATAGCTAAGTTTGTAAAAGTTTTCCCCCTTGCCCCCAAAGGTAAAAGCATAACATGCAGGGAAAAAAAGGGACTGCCCAAATCAGCGACGAGGTAAATGTGGTGTTCCATAGAGGGAAGCGGTGAAACGACGGTTGTGGATAGGTTGGGGAATGGGCGTCCCTACCGTTAAGTAACTGACCCCCCAGATGAACAAAGGGGGCTCCCAAGGGGGTGTCCCTCAAACTACTTTCAGCGAACGTTGCAGCGTCTGGCCCCCTCTGAAGCAGACGCCGGGTTTTCATGAAACCTATTCTGCCCTGCTGTTCATCGGAAACAAAGGCTGGCATTTGCACGACAGTACTGAAACCGGATTTTCCCCGGAGTGGCGACAGGTAGCGTTTTCCGATGAACCCTTTTTTATGCTCCATCAGATAGATGGACTTTTGGTATATACGGCATAAAACCTTTGAAAGCAAACCCCCGCAGCCATTGCCGGAACGGTCCAGGCTAAAACATTATGGCCCGGGGGAATTTTTTCGGGGATTCTCTGGGTTCATTCATCCCCGTGGAAGGCACAAATGGATCAATAAAAAGAACGCATCTGTTTTTGCGGACCTTTTCCCCCCCATATTGAAATTTTTTTTCCCCCAAGGATGATGGCATCTACCTGCAGGACAATGCGGAAGTGCCGGAAGGGGTTTGGTACGTGCGTGGTTCGAAGAGCAAAAGGGGATGGGGGTTACCATTCTCCCTTCACCAGCAAATCACCTGACTTCCCCAATCGAGAATTTTTTGGGGAACATCTCAATCGGGTTGTTCCGTCCTGGATCCCGCGCAACTGGAAACGGCCTGGAGGGAAACCCCCCAGAAAACCCCTTTCCCAGGACCCCAATTGACCTCTTCCTGCACGTCTGCAGCGGCCCGCTTTTTAAAAGGTGGTTATTCTGGCTTTTGACAGGCGATCACATTAATTGACTAAACGGGGGAAATGAGTGAATCTTTTTTCCTCGTTCGTATCTCCAGAAGTTAAACTCGTGTATGTTTTTCTTCAAACATGAATATCGGTGTAGAAAAATTAAAATGCCTTTTTTTATATTTTAAGTAAATAAAAAGTTTCATAAAAAAAAAAAAATTTCCTCTCTCGCCCTGTATATAAAATTTAAAAGGCTGGGTTAAACATTTTTTTTTTTAACTTGCAATAACTTTCCCAACGAACTTAAAAAGTTGCATCTTTAAATCTGGAACCTTTTCCCGTTAGTAACACTGTATATTTATTTAAACCCCCAAAGAGATTTGGTGACAAAATTGATTTCCCCGATAAAAAAAATTCCCAATTTTTTACTGTCATCAAACGTTTTTCTAACCGGGAGGGGTACGAACATTTTTATATACTTTATAAAATTTAAACGGGGAACAGTAAACATCTGTACTTTTTTTTTTTAAAAAAGAGATTCATTTAAAATAATCACTATATTCACAGAATAAATGTATTTAAAATTTAATCTATTATGACTTTTGGAAATAAACAAAAAATTTATACAGCTTTTTACTGTTGTGGTGTTTCCAACTAAGACATACAGATGTGTTGTTTCTACCCTTGCAAGGATATGCAAGTTAATCGCAACTGTGGATGGAGAATAAATAGGAAAATGAAGTTAGAACCTCAAAAGCCATTTCCCAACAAAAACACCTTCTTTGGGTAGGGGAAACCGTCTCCATGTTACCCAGCGCAATTTACTTTTTTTTAATTTTTAAACCCAAATAAACCTTTTTAAATTTTTTCCGGTTTTTTCCCCCTTCTGTTTTTTTTCCATTTTTGAACAATACATTTCCCAAAACTGTTTATATATTGTTTCTTGCATTTTGTTGGTATACTTTTTTTAAAATATGTTAAATTTAAAGGGACTTTTTTTTCCCGAATACCTAGGTTTTTAACTACTTTTACATTTGTCATTAGTAAAATAATTTCATGGGGATAAAATTTTTTAAAAACCCATGAAACTAGCTTACTCGCCTTTTTGGCAAAAGGTATTCGTAAAACAGGCTATTTTCTTACAAAATTTTAAATTAAAAGGACCCAGAGATAAAAAATTTTGGGGATATAGTAGGGGTCATTACACCTTTAATTGTCAGCATAAATTGAAAAATAGCCCCACTGTAATGGTTTCTTTAATTTAACCTCATTAAGAAAAAAAAGCCGTCGGGTAACCCTAGTTTTAAAGCCACAATATAATTATACCAGTAAAGCTTTTTTTAAAAAAACTTTGTTAAATTTTTTTCCTTTTTTTGATTTTGTGTTTTGAACAAAAAAACACTGTACTTGATAAAAGATTGGAAATTCTAAATTGAATGTTGCCTTTTAGGCATGTGCCCGAAAGATTTTTCCTTCTAAAAAAAATTTCAATAAGTCTGTCAATCTTGAAATCTTTTTTTTGAAACATAAAACAAAACAGGAATTACAGTAACCCTCCCCCTGAAGTTGTAAATAGTCATGTCCAAAATTAAGGTCACAAACATGTTCTTTCGCCCTAGTTTTACTGGAGACATTTTTAAAAATTTAAAACAAATATTTTTATATTTTGAAGCGGGTGTACAACACCAACCTTCAGTTCAGAAAAAAAAGTTGTTTTTGCGTTTGTTTTTGTGGGGTTACTGGATTGGGAAAAGTTCCGAAAATGGGAATTTTTTTCCCCTAGTTTTTTGAATTTGCATTAAAAACAAACAAGTTAATCTATTTGATGTGAAATTATTTCTCATATTTGTTTTGATGATTCATCCCAGATGGAGAAACCTTTGGGAGGTTTTCAGCTGGTCAGTCTCAAAAAAAGAAGGTGGTTAAGGTTAAAAATGACCGAAAAAAGGTTTCCCGGGAATGGAATCAATTCCAAAAACCAGGGGGAACCGTCACCAGGAAGGCCAACCAAGGTCAATACAGAGCATCGACGCCCCCCCAGGACTGTTCCTTGGCCTTGCCGCCTTAAAAAATAGGCGGACAATGGTTCCTCAGCTTTTGTGACTTTTTTGTTGTTTTGGAAAAATTTCCCGGCAAAAGGTCAAAAAATCGCCTGGGAGAGACTTTTTCCTTTTGTCCCGGGGTCCAGTCTTGTGCGCCTTTGACCGCATCCCCAGGAAACACCGGATAGGAAGCTGAAAACATCGGGCTGACACCACAAAATTGGGCCTGTTTTCCCTTTTAGTAAAAGAGTCAAAATGTACCAGACAAAGTGATTCTCGCCCGGGCTTCCCTAGAAAAAATATGGAATTCCCTTAATTCCTCCTTTTGTAAAAAAAAAGATTTCTCCAAAAAGGGGTCCCAATGTATGGGGGCACATTGTTGGGCTGTCATAACCACTGTAAGTTTTGGGGTGGGGTGTACTGTCAACTCACAGCAATTAGGGGGTTGGGTCCTGGGAAAAACCCCTTTTGAGGGTTTTTATTTGGGTTAGGGCCCCCTTTTACATTTTTTTCGGGATAATTTTTGCGGCCCCAAGAATTATTTGCGTTTTATGGAAATTTTTCCCTTTTTAAGGAAAGGGAAAATTGAAAAATTTTAAATTCCCTGAAAAGGGGGAACCCCAAAAATTTTTTTAAAAAATTTTAAAAATGATTTTTAAAAAACAGATTTAATTTTATTAAATTTAAAAAAAAAGAAAATTAAAAATTTTTAAACTTCAAGTTTCCTTTTAATTTATTTTTTTTAAAAAAAGAATTTTTGGGAAATTTTTCCCTTTTTTTAAAATTTTTAAAATTTTTAAAAATTTTTTTTTGGCGCAAATAATTGTTTTTACACAGAAATTTTTTAGTTGGTTTTTTCCCTTTCAATTTTTATTTTAAAAACATAAATTTTTGTTTTTGGCAAATTTTTAAGAAAAATTACCGAATTAAAAAAAATCAATGAACCTTCAAATTTCCTTTAACTGGAATAAATTTAAAAAAATGAAAGTTTTTTGAATTTTTTTTAAAAATTTTTAAATTGGGTTATTTAAAAAAAAAAAAAACTTTTAGGCCAAATTAAATTTAAACCCTTAAAACTTTTTAAAAAAAAACAATTTAATTTAAATTCGAATTTTATTGATTTTTCTAAAAGGCAAAAAATTTTTTAAATGAAATTGGCATTTGAATTAAAAATAAATCCTTTTCAAAAAATTTTTAAAAATTTTCCTTCCTTTTGGTTTAAGTAAATTTAAAAAATAAAAATGAAAAAGTTTTATTTTTTAATTTTTTTTGGAAGAATTTAAATAGTTTGAGGGAAAAGGTTTTTAAAATTAAAAATTTTATTTTAAAAATTTTAATTTTTTAAAATAAGAAAAAATTGTAATTTTAGAGAAAAATTCTTTTTGGGTTTAGGTTTTCTAAAAGGAAATTAAAAAAAATAAATTTTTAAAAAATTTGGGTTTTAAATTTTTAAAATTAAAATTTAAAGTCTTCTTTTGTAATTTTTTAAAAAATTTTCTTTTTCCCCGGAAAAGTAGAAATTTTAAAAAAATTATTTTTTACCTATGACATTTTATCTCTTTTGTATTTAAATTTAATTATTGTTTAGGCAAATAGGAAGCCCAGTGGATGAGTGATAGTACATTGCGCTTCCACATTATAGGTCCGTGGTTCAAACCTCGGTAGCGTCAGATTAGTTTTCATACCTTCAGTGGACTCACTGAAGGTATGAAAGGCTGAGTCGACGTATGAAAGGCTGATAAAGGAGTACGTTGCTTAGGAACTTAACACTGGGGTTTCGCGCTAGACTGACCATCTGATCGGAACATCATCTCATGCACCTCAGGGCCCAAGGTCACGTATACTGAGATGGATACAGTTGGTCTTGGCCTTCATGGGTTGTTGCACCACTGAGTTAAGTTAGGCAAATATAAGTTAATGCAAATAAATGTGAGAAACAAAGAAATAGAAAATGATTTTACTTGAATACAAAAATATGAAAGAATGTAATCAGCTTAAAATTAAATTACAATTAACCTTCCAATATAAATATGAATAGAGGAAGTACAAAGAAATTACAGAAATAATTGATTTCTATCGCACAAAAAAGCACACTATAGAGCAAGGTCTGGATAAGAATTTGTGATCATCGTCTTCCAAAATTTCATTCTATTTCTTTTAGCTACCACTAAAAGATATCCAAACTGGATACCATAATGGATAATATGATAATGGTTTTGGGAGAGTCCTAGACATGCTGTAACTTATGCACTAGCTATAGGCCTGTTTTTCAAATTAGCAAATCTTGTAAATTAACTTCAAATGAAGCCTTTAAAGGCTTGAAATTACAGATGATCCACGTTTTGTAAGAAGCTCATTCAAACCAGCTCCTGCTACACAAACGAAATGAATTATCTGATGGGCTTTAATAATGATGGTACTTTAGAAAGACTATCACTGCAAAACATGAACATGTACTACACAAATTTTTTTAACATTCAAACAATCACATAAAATATTTTAATCTTATGAATATAAAAAAATGGTCCTTTTGTGAGTCTCCATTAATAACGGAGCAGTATCCACTTCCAGATCATAATCCCTCAAATATACTCTTTTCTGCAACATATATCTGAAAGATATACGAGGGTGGTCTGAAAAGTTTCCGAATCTCAACGTGAAGATGGGACAGTACTTATCAATAAAAACTAATGAATTTCGTTGTTTATCTGTTGACAGTTACTCACCAAAGTTTCAGCCATTTTGGAAGCGAGTTGTTATGTAACAGTCGTTTGAGTGAGTTGATGTGAGTGTTTTTGTGTAAATGGTAAAAATCGAGTATCGAGCAGTCATTAAATATTTGTTTTTGAAAGGCAATAAGTCTACGCAGATCAAAGATGAGTTGGATTCTGTGTATGGGGACTACCCCATCATTTACAACATTGAAATTTTGGGCAGCTGAATTTAAACGTGGCCGTAAGAGCTTGGGAGATGATGAACGTTCGAGACGTCCAAATACTGCAACTACCGACGAAAACATCGTCAAAGTTCATCAAATGATGCAACCGAATTAAAGTGAGAAAGACAGCAGAGGTTATGAACATGTCAAAAGAACGAGTTTGTCACATATTAAATCAACATTTAAGCATGAAAAAGCTGTCCGCACGATGGGTGCAGCGTTTGTTCCGTTAGACCAAAAATGTGTTCGAATGAACATTTCAAACGTTCTGTTGGCACAGTTTAGGAGCAATAAATTCGAGTTTGGGCGCCGATTAATTACTGTAGATGAAACTTGGATACACCATTGTACGCCCGAAACAAGAATTCAGTTCAAGCAGTGGATTGTAAAGGGGTAACAGTCTCCAAAAAAAGTAAAAACTGTTTTTTTTCGGCTGGGAAAGTGATGGCGACTAGTCATGGAGTTATTTTAATTGATTATCTTCAATAAGGTAAATCCATGACAGGATCATATTATGCATCATTACTTGACAAGCTGACGGTAAAACTTGAGGAAAAATTGCCACATTTGTAGAAAAAGAATATCCAGGTTTACCAAGACAACGCATCGTCTCACACCTAAGCGGTTGCCATGGTGCAAATCCAAGAATTACGGTTTGAACTGCTTGACCATCTGTCTTACTCTCAAGATCTAGCCCCAAGCAACTTCTTTTTGTTCTCTCATCTAAAAATGGCGATCGGAGAACAGAGATTTTCGTTAAATGAAGAGGCAATCATTTTCGTGAACAATTATTTTGCAGAGAAAAACGCCGAGTACTATTTGGTCGAGTTACAGAGATGGGAGCATCGCTGGGAGAAGTGTGTAGAGTTACAAGGAGACTATGTTGAAAAATAAAATAAAAATTTCAGAAAAAATATCTTGCATCTTTGTTAGGTCGGAAACTTTTCAGACCACCCTCGTACTTTTCATTTCCTTTGCGAGATTTTCGACACATACTTGCACATTATGCAAAATTTGTAACATTCCAATACCTGTTTAGTTATCTACTCAGTGTAATGTTTAATAAAAATACTCACTCTGAAAAAACGTACCATAAAATTCGATGTATAACGCGCATTTTTAACACAAAATAAAAGACAAATTTACAGGTGTGTGTTACACGCGAGTATAAAAATGTTAGCTGGCTGTCTTCGGTTAATGTTAAAGAATAAGACCAAACTTCGGAATATTTTTACAGATATGAAAGTACTCAAATGTTAATATTATATTCTGGTTTAGTTATCGTGTAGAGAATCACTTATTTTATCATACTACTCATTTTTATCTAAGTTTTCATACATTTCTTCTTTTATAAAATGTGTTTCACCCTTTCTCACCTATACCGTAATGTTAAACGAGCTATCCATTTACATTTTAAAAGGAACAATTAATTATTTATGGAATATTTTGAGATTTTAAAAACACTATATTATAAGCAAATGCATGAGTTGCAATGCCACAAATTCTTATAAAAATTGAGAAATTTTTTGCTCTGAAAATGCATTCCATGTTAAGTTCATACTCTTGTACATATGGCAAAAACAGCCTTAAAACCAAAGAAAAGATTATATAAATATATAAAAAGAATTAGACTTCTACATACATCAAAATACTGTTTATTTAAAAGAAATGACATATCTTATAAAGAGTAGTACTTCTATAAATAGATTATTTTTTCAAAAGAGTTAGGGATAATATCTTGAGTAAATGACTAAAAGATAAGAGCATATTGTGAGTTATCCGGTAGAATATAACTAAAAATTAAACGAAACTTGAAACTGCGGATCAGCTTGATTTTCGATAGATAGTACTAGTGACAAACTCCAAGTATAGCAGAAAATTTCCCCTTAATTTTTAGACATTCATGTATAATACACTTTTGTTTACACCTCTAAATCTCAAACCAATTTTAAATTATGGTTGCTCAGTGTGGCATTATACTACTAAAAAATTTTCCCGCAACGCTAACATTTCATTTTAAGAACAAATAATGAAGCTAAAAAAAGAAATTCATAAGATTGTTGATTAAAAAAAATTCTTTCATTAGAAAATGTAATTTGTAGCCACTCAAACAATGTTTGATCAGCTTTCAAACATGAACAATCTAATTTAAAACTTTGAAATTGTTGATATTTTTTAAAGTCATAACAAGTATAGATGTACCCTTCTAACGCTCTCCCCTTTCCAGAGGGGAGGATTCCGATGGACAATCCCCCCACCCACAGAAAAAGTAAGGTTACTGACCTAAGGAAACTGAGAATGAGATCTATTTATAGAACAGGGGCTCTGAAACTTTTCGGGGTGGCAACCCTATTTTTAGTACAAAAAATTTGCGCGATCCCCCATGAACAGTGTTCAAAGTTTACACATGATTGGGTACCTCTACATCTGTTTTAGTATATTATTGTTTTGCAATAATAAACATCCGTAAGTTTTCTTTGAATTGATGCGGCGCTCCCATTATCTACTAATAAGTTCATTTAACTATCATGGTACCCAGATTCGCCTAGTAAACTTCTAATCCGCATTATGAAATGAGTTAATCTAGTCTAATTAGAATCAAAGATAATGCTACTCACTTGATCAATCTCCATTAAGTAAATTAAATATTTTAGTTTATTAGTTACGAGTTAAACTTTACAATAATACAAAGGAAAAGAATTAAGAAATAACATTGCACTTATTTGAAAGGCAGAGAGAAGGTGGTGGGGTCCATCGACTTCAGAGTAGTTACATTTTAATTACATTTAAGAAACAAGGGAGGGGAAGGGCTAACGAAAATTGTTGCAGACCACTTTTTAAAACCAGCCTGTTCACCTCAAATAACCCTGCGCTGCGCTCTTTGTTAGCGCCTCCGATTGGCTTAACCCTAGAGAGCAAGGTTACAATTTTAAATAAATTTATGAGTCTAACGACCCCGGTGACCGGGACCGCACCCCTGTCCGAAGAATTTAACAACATCCTGTAAACAGGTGAGAGCATAGAAATTACAAAAAGGACGGGGGCCATCCACCATGCCAGCCAACTATCAGAATATAACGTTATAGAAATTTTAATTAACAAAATACAAATTATATAATTTAATTATACCTTAATTATAATCTTTTATTAAGTGCAGTCATTTTGAGTTCACTTTGTAGTTCTTGAGTTATTTTATTGACAAAGGCATACGCACCGCCGTATATATTTTTGAGTTAAGGGACGAGAAACGTAAATACCTAATTTGAAAAGAAAGGTATCATTCTGAAACCGAAGAGACAGGAAAACCAGTGGTTAAGGTTGAACAGAAACACTCTTGCCTCGCATATGCAGTGGCTTTGACGAACTAACAGCAATATGTGCAAAACAAATAAAATAAATCGTCTTATTATAATTTAAGTAAAAAAGTTCTTGAAGTATTTCCTTATTTTGATTATATTTCAGATACAAACTGTTACACTATTTGTTAATGATGAACATAATATTTTATGAAAAAGGATATATCAAAAATCCTAAAATTTTTGGCAACCCCAGGTGTAAATCAAGCGACCCCACTTGGGGTTGCGACCCTTATTTTAAAAAACACTAATTTAGAGAATGAGGGAACGACTTGTGACGTGGTGTTAGCCACACACTTTTTGAATGTAACCAACCACATTATATTGTGTGAGAAAATAGAACTTATACAGTCTACTGACAGATGCAGACAGCAGACTGATGTTCTGCTTTAGAATCCTGTGAATTTACTATACAGTAGAACAAACACATGCGGCTACAATAAGAATTATACAATTCTAACTTTAAGCAACTTAGAAGCATATTTTTACGGTTTGATAAAATTTGGGAATCAGGAAAGGGGGAAGAAAGGAATGTCATATATAATTAATGCTAATATTCACTTAGGCTTTTAAATTCCATGAAAATATTTCTATAATTACAAATAAAAATTTTTCTAGTTGCATTTATTATTTAAAAAAGTCACATCCCAACAATATATAATGCCTTCTATCACTAAAATGAACAACATCTTACCTAACTACAAGTGCTTTTAGTCACTAAAGCTGAAATTTTGTAAATCTTCAAGTTGTAAAAGAACAATAAATGACCTCATACTTCTATATCATAATCTTACTTTTCATTAAAGTTTTATTTGCATCTCATACTAAAATTACGAGTATTTATAAGAATTTAAAGCATTTAATATATTTGTTGAAAGTAAATAGTAATTCTTTTCTTGACTTTTAGGATATTATATTAAAAAGCTCCAATTATGCAAATCATTAAAACAATACTATGAAGAAATATTATAAAAGAAAAAGTAAAATATCAAGAGCACACGTTTTTAAAGATTTGAATTTCAACTAGCAAGATGAAATATAAATATGAAATCATTTAACACAACAGGAAAATTTTCACCATTGTGCAGCACTTTCTTTGCTAAGTTTTACAGTATTTTCCAAATTAAGTAAAAAAATAAATTTTTTTTCCTTTGATTGATTGTTTGATTAGAGAATCTTAAGAAAAGCAAACAGCTCTCATGGCATAAATTTTTCTTGCCTTGCACAGTATATAGTGTTAAACAAGTTATATAGACTGTACTTGCATATTATCGCAATGGTATTGGCGACATTATATGAAAAAGGTGCAAATGGCCCAATGGGGGGAAAACACCACAAAGGAAAAAAACAAGGTTGCTAATCTTGAATTTGGCATTTTTGAAATTTTAAAATAAAACCATATAAGCATATATATTATATAATCTACAAAAATTTTTACATAAAAAATAATAAAATTATTTAAACCCCTGCCCTTTACAAAAAAATGGATAAAATATACAAATTCAATGATGAAGGGGGCCCAAAAAAAAAAACTATTAAATGTTTTGCACCCGGAAAATGTCATAAAAAAAAAAATCCCTACATCTGAACAATTGGATTCTTTTGCCCAGAATAAATCAGAAGTTTCCACTTCTTTCGTGTGGTCATAAGCACACACACAATTTTTTTTAAATACTTTTTTCACTACTAATTTTAAATTTTTATCTTGTGGACATGTTCAGGGCTAAGAATCGTAATTTTTTTTGTTCCAATTCAACTAATAACAATATTCCACCAAAAATAATGGTTATTGGTTCAGTTCCAAATAAATAATTTTATTTGATGCATATTCATATATTTGTACTAAAAATATAATTCTATCATAAACAAAATATGTAATTCGATCAAAATTTAGAAGATTTTATTCTTTTTTTAGTTGATACACTATGTGAATCGATATAACTAACCCGTAATGGGGGGGAATGGGGACCGGGAAAAAGGCAATATAACATTTTTACCCACCCGAAAATTTATTTGACATGGGGGTTTCCCGCGATTATGTCAATTATCGGTCCCTCTTCACTTGACGCTCACATTGTGCACTCCGCCATGCATTAATTATGGAAAAAATAAGCTTATTTATTTATATAACTTATGAAAATTACCTCTAACAATTAATAAAGCTTCCAAAGTAGTTTCACTGAGATTCCTTCAGTTGTCTCGGAGAATAAATTTCGAACCTGAAGATGTCCTTTCAAAGCTAACTTGTATGGCTGGAACTTCCAAAACTACCATTGCATTCTTATGCAAATGCCATCAGGTAATTTTATTCTCCCCAGAAATCTAAAATATAATGTTTTATAATGAGACCTTTGTACATTGTCAAAATTATTTAAAATAAATTCAATGTCAATCTCGGTAGAAATAGAGGATCCATGTGATTTTATTGCCTATTCTTTACTTAAAAAAAGTCTCTAAATTGTCTTTATTATTCATCACTTTCAGTAGAAGATTGTGTTTCCTCATTTATGATTAAAAATGAGATTTATTCAAAAATTGTACTTTGTTCCAAATATTCTTTCAATGTTGCACAGTCTGGTCTATCTAAACAGTCAACCAAACCCCATGGAGGGTTGGTTGCTAAAAAATTTGAAAAATATAACTCAGACTGATGTTTTTCTTAAAAAAAAATCTATACTTCATATTCATTGAAACAAATGAAATTTGCCTTTTATGAGTAGTTTCATGTGGAACTGAAATAGAAAAGTAGTGAACATGGCGGGGTATGGGTAATGTACTACGTAAAATAAAATAATTATCGGGTTCATTTTAAATAGAAAAAATAGAAAAAGTTGGTTACAGTAACAAAATGACTGAAGATATATAAAACCAAAATAAACCGATACTTTTTTCCAGTTTTCGGTCAGACCAAAATAACGGTTTTTCCGGTTCAGTTCCAGTTCATAGATGAATGTGAGGCAATTTCAATTGATACTTAAAAATTTACAAAAGGGTGAAAGATCCAAATTTCCGGTAAAAGTGGTAAAAGGGGGGGGAGGAATAGAAAATATATTTAATATTTTTTTGAAAAACAAAGAATAATTTTTCTATTTCATTTTATTAATTTTTCCCCTTAAAATATTCATTACAAATAAAATGAGAAGCTGAATTTTCAATGAAACATTAATTAACGACCCACTCTGAAGTAACAAAAGAGATATTAGAGATGGCCTGTATAGTTTTGAACAAAGACTAAGTGATGAGGATGATACCTGAACTGACACCTCATTCTTCACCCCCCCACTTTTACAAGTGGAATTTGGGTGTAATATTATTTTAAAGCCCTCCCTTAAAAAAACCCTTTTTATTTCATATTAGCTAGTAATTATTTACATACACACAACTCTAGCATATTCTTTTTTGATTCTTCTTACCATACATATAACTCGTATCTTTTCTGATATCTTTTAAAGTTTCAAATTTCGTAGAAAATAGTTGGAAACTACCTCTCATTATGATAATCCCATACACCTTGTTAGTAAACGAATAAGGGCAGGATCATTGAGTTTGATTAGCTCTTGTTTCTGCATCTTTTAAAACATGGATATGTCCAAAAAATTTTAAATTTCATTCTTGTTTTAAAAATTTTTTCTATATTTTTCTTAAAATTTTTTTTATTAGAAAATATGTATAGAATATCAAAAGTGATAAATGTATATGCTTGTCTGAGGGAAAAACAAATTACACACACACACATATCCTAAGTTATAATTCTACAACATAAAAAATTAAAAAAAAATTGTAAAATATGAATTAAATTTTATTTTTGGCATTTTTGAAGAATACGTATCTTTTAATTAGTTAAATGAATAACTAACCCAAATAGGAAATAAAAGCACACATAAATCAAAACTAAACTGGAGATTGTTTAAAATACAATTCTAGAATTTCTCATCGGTTGACTGGTGATAATATAAATCAATACTAATAAAAGAGTCCTAATGCCATTATTTTGATAACAGAATTTATTAAAAATGAAAAAGAAATACTATCTTCCACACAAATTTACAGTTTTGCATATGATTGTACTAGAAACAAACTGTTGAGATTGAAAACACTGTGCAAAAAATTTCATTTTATTAGAGAAATCAAATCTTTATTTTCACTGAGCCCTTTTAAATGAAACAAGGTAAAAATGTAAACATTAATTTATATTTAGAAAAAAAACACAGGTACTCGCGAATTAGCGTCAGTAGCCAAATTGGCGCCTCATGAATTGCGCTATTTTCCTCCAAAATCTAACTGATTGGAATTTTTTTTAGAAAAAACATGCTAGAATCTTAGTTGTTTTGATATCAAAGTGCAATTTGCATGGTGCCAATTTTGCTGAGGTGATGCCAATATACAAGTATGAAAAGATTTGAAATATTTTAACTATACTTAGATAAATCATTTAAATAAAATACACACCTGCCTAGTTCAATATCTTTCACTAAGCATTCCAAATGCATCCAAATCCAGGTGAAAAAAAATATTGGCAGACTTTTTACTGACTACCTGAAAGTTTACAAGAATGTGTTTATACAATAGTGATCCACAACATATCAAAATATAATATATTTGTTTTGCACAATGTTCTAGTTACTTTCACTTTTAAAAATGATTATATCTGTCCAAAACATAATTTTTTCTAATAGCTTTTCTTACAACATTTTCCATTTTAAAAAATTTAACTTTTAGACAAAACTTTTCAACAAAACAATTGAGCCATTTTTTTAAAAAAAAATAAGAAATTAAGGTACTAGTGTATTAGCATCCCCAAAGCCAGTGTTGCCATGCAAATTGTTCCATTCTCCACCAAAATCTGTGGCCAATTATTTTTTTTCCCCCATATGAAACATGTTAGAATCTTTGTTGTTTTGATATCATGGCACATTCGTGTGCCACCTATTTTGCTGCAGTGATGCTAATATGCAACTACCAAAATACTCAACAAAATTTCAAAACAAAATAATTCCTTAATGACAGATGGAGTTTCTAAGATGACAGGACCAGAAATAGGTCCAGTTAAATTATCTCAAAATGAAATTCATAATCAAATAATAAGTTTTTTAGTATTATTTACCAGTGCAAAATTTTCAGTGATTTTAAAGAAATACCAGGAAAAGTTAATCAAATCATAAATTAAATAGTAATACAAAGGTATATATATATACATTAAACATAATTTAAAAACTTAAGTGTTTTTATTGTAAATATGTTCTATTAATGTATAACACAGTATGTTTGTTAAATCATACATTTTTAGAAAGGTCTGAAAGAAATAAACACCAGTTTAAAAAACTATACTTTACTATTTTAATAACTTACTTTAACTGTACAGTACAAAATGGTTGACAAAATTAATATATTTTAATAAATGTAGCATTGCATTTAAATAATTTTAATAAAAACTGCAAGACCAACAGAAAAATATTCGGTGAAATTGTCGAATCGGCCGCTTCTCCGCCAAATTTAGAAAAATCGCGTATTTGGCAAAAACGACTTCTCCTTCACTGGAGAACAAATTCAGAAGGTTACAGATTTGCGCTTTTTATCGATTTAGCGAGAAAACGCGGTGTTAGAAGCGGCTGATTCGACAAATCAACCAAAAAAATCGCTAAATCAAAAATCCCCCTCCCATACTACACTTGATCCTTAAAGAACTAACAATCGCAAAGTTAACCATCGTTTTCACGTCCATTTACTATTGCGAGTCTTTTTTTCCGGCACGAAATCATGAACTGTCAAAGTCTTGGACTCGGCGGCATGGATATTTATCAACAACATTCCAGTTTTACATGAAAAACTGTGCAACACGAAGCAAAACTTCCAAAAAAAATCAGGTCACCGGGTTTTCTTCAAATATAAATATTTTATTAGAGTTTACTTCTTTTTTGTGACATTTTAATAATTTGCCATCTACATTAAATCTGCAAAATTTTTAAGCACAGATTTTTCTTAATTTAGTGGGACATGGTGCAACATAAACATTATTACACACTTTACGGCTATGCTTTAAATATTTCTTACTTCTTTCACCAAAAGTTTTCAAAAAAATTACGGAGCATTTCAGGAATCGATCTTTGTAATCAATCTTACAGTCATGAAACACCTAAAGAACACCACTCTGTCAACTGAACTATCAACGGTTGTCAAAATTCCAGTTTATTCATAAGCAACATGATGCATTGTGTGCAAGTCAGTTCAGTTTATAGCGATTGGCGCTCGAAACAATCATAATATTTTTAAAACAAAATCTCTATTTAGCTCTGACGTCAGAAGGACCAAAGAAAAATCTTTTCATGAAAAAAAAAGGAGGGATATAAAGATGTTTTATATTACATTAATATCTATTCTTCTAATTCTTGTCAGACATTTTCTTTTCATTAACGCCGCATTCACACCAAGGCAGTCAGCGTTGAGTGTCTAGCCAATCAGAGACTTCATCTCCGGCGAAATGAAGTCTCTGATTGGCTAGATGTTCAACGCTCGACGCTGACTGCCTTGGTGTGAATGCAGCCTAATAGTCTCTTTTTCTGAGCAATATCGGAATTTTTTTTTCCCTTTCCTTCTTTCCTGTGTATTTCTTTACATCAGCATTATTTTATCAACTAAATCATTATTATTTTTCATAAGACATTAGTCAATGATTTTTCTTTCTAATATGTTAATAGTAAAATAATATGTTTTGGTTCTGCGTTCTGAATTGATATCAAAATCTAGTTTTAAAAATTTAAAAACAATGTTTTAGAATATAGAAATGAATTTCAAATAGTAAAAAACGGTCTTTCAAATTAAAAAAACCAATGAGTGACGAGGTTGATAAAGTCACCAAAAACCTCCCCACTCCCAAATTCCTTAAATTTTAAGCGGGCTGACATCTACCCGATGTCTGGTTTTGGTGTAAATAATCTATAAAATACTGAATAGAAAAGGATGTGACACAAAAAGCATTTAATCAAGCACAATACACAATGTAACAATGAGAGGTTTCTAGTACATCTAGTGAAAGAACAAAACAGCAACATAATGAAGTCATTAGCTTGACGCTGATTGTTTGGAGAGGCGATGTCATTCGTTCCTCCCCGATAAGGGGATAGCTTGTAAAAAACTAGTTAAAGTCAATAAGTTCAGCTTGTCGGTTTCTTCACTGGACGAAAATCTGGTCCTGGTTTCTCGTACTTTCAAAAAATCAGGATTTGGATAGTTCACGGACAAATCAGTCTGTTGAACCTTTTGGAGCGGTAGATTTGTTACATCATTACCATTCACCTCAAGCGGAAACACACGTTGGATTGGACGAATTGAAGTAGAAATGGCTTTGTTAAACGTTTCGGAATCAATTCTTCCCCGGGTCCAAACACAGCTAAAATTGAAAAAACCTTTTTCCAATCGTCCCCGATGAAAACTATATCACTCACCAGTGGCGGAGCGCGGGCTTTCGCCACCTGGGGGCCCAAACAAAATTTTTCCCCCCCTTTTTCTTATTAGCAAGAAAATTGTAAAAGTAAAAAAACAGTTTAAATTTTTTATTGATTAAAAGTGCACTTTTTGTATTTTTTACACAAAATCTTTTTTTACAATTTCAATTTTTATCTTGAGGGTTGTCTAAGAAATTCGTCCATTTAATATCACTTCAGGCCTTTAAAAAGCCTATTTTTGCGCTAGATTCTGCACCTGTTGGATTCTTTCTTGAATTTCAGCAGTTACTCTGTCTATTAAAGAAAATATTGTTCGCCTCAAGTCATCTTCATACGATAACTGAACATCTTTACTTCCGTCGCCAAATATATCCTTCCTTCTGATTCGTCCTGGGGGTTGAAAAGAAATTCCAAGCTCTTCGCATAAACTTTTAACATATATTGAAGCGTCATCCACGAATTCCTCTCGTTTTACTTCTAACATGGTCTGTAAAGCATGTATTTTTTAGCACATTGATGGGTATTTAATCCCTCTGTTTGCAAATAATTTTGAGCCTCATTGACTTCACACAGTACCGGTTATCAGAAGCCTAACATGAAAACGAATGCGATTGCATAGCGACTGATAAACTTCCTGCATCTGTGCATGTATCAAAGCTTTTCCTCGTTTTCTTCAGTTTTGTCACGCGGGCACGATTTGGATGCAATATTTTTTGAATTTAAATATCGCTGTGCTTGCCATCGCCCATTGTCTTATGACGCCCTGGTCCATGGCCCCTTCGGCACCCCCCTCGCCACGCCACTGTCACCCACATGAATATTTGACGAATGAGGATGTTTTTTTTGTCGTTGAATCAATTGACCAAAGTATTGATTTCTAAATATAATTTTTAGCTCTCCACGATTACTTTAGCTCTAAATCTCAATCTTTTTTTGAAATGATTGGCATCCCAGACATCTAAATCTTTAGTATCGGCAGTTGATATTTCAAACAGGAACCTTGTGGGCAGCATTGGAGTTAGATTCTGCATATCTTTAGACAAATATGTCAATGGACGTGAATTGACAACTTTTTCACATTCGCATAAAATAGCTAGTAATTCTTCATACGTAAATATGACCTTCCTTAAGGTTCTCCTGAGAAGCTCTTTCATCGTTCTTACAAGCCTCTCCCAAAAGCTCCCCCACCAAACAGCTGTGGGAGGTCTAAATTTCCATGTTATACCTTGTATCTCTGCTTATCGAGACACTTCGTTCCATTCGATATCAACTAATTCGTTGTAGGCACCTCTGAAGTTTGTGCCATAGTCAGAATATATTATTCGAGGTCTTCCTCATCTGGTCACAAAAAGATAATAGGAAGGCATCAGTCGAAAGAGAGGAAACTAATTCGAGGTGCAACGCACGATAGATGTAGCACAGGTATAGAGGACAATCCAAATCTTATCACCCCGTTTAACGTATAACCAAATCTACACCTACCACTTCAAACACTGCTACATCTTTTACTCTGTCAGATGGTAGAGAAACAGGATCAGTCATTGGAAATTTATTTTTAAATCTTCGGTATTTAACACACGCATTCCATATCTTTCGAACGAGTTCTCCTGCCACCTACTATATAATATTTTTCACGTATTATGCTTAAAAGCAATTGCGTCCCTGCATGAGGAATCTTTAAATGAAAATGCTTTACAAGTCTTTGCGTAAATATACAATTGTTAGGTAGTAAGATAGGTCAAAGAAAGTTAAGTGCATCTAGGGGTTCAGTGATTCGCGTTTTCACACTAATGGTGTTGTTATCATCTCTGAATACTCTCAGGTTTGAAATTAACTTTTCATCCGTAAAACTCTGAGCTTGAACAGATCGGATCAGCTGGATTTCAGCACTCTCTAACTCCTCTTAAGATATTTATCCTTTTTTCTGTCACTGATTCTGCTTCTAACATTATTAAGAAATCTAAGAACCCAGGCAACTAATCTTAAAATAGAATGAAATTTTGAAAATTTCCTAGCATACCGTGGCAACTTTTCTTCCGATAAATTTAAATTGCACAGTAACTTTTTTCCTTTCCAATGAAATTTCGGAAGTATCATAATCAGGTAACATTGTTATGGGCCAAGTATCCGGCGACTCCACCAACCATAATGGACCTTCCCATCAATGTAACTCAACTAAATTACTAGGTGAACATCCTCGAGAAATTAAATCGGCTGGATTAATTTTCTAGGTTCATGTGACGCCGTTCACTATTAGGAAAGAGATTTTTAATTTCCTTAATCCTATTCGAAACGAAAACTGACCAATCTCCCTTTTCCCTCAACCAATACAATGCAACCATGGAATCACTACAAAAAACAGTTTCCATTTCAGTGATATTAAGAGATTCCTGTACCGAATGTGCTAAGCTGGCACCAATACAACCCACCATCAGCTCTAATCTGAGGATTGTTACCTGCTTTAATGGAGCTACTCTCGCTTTTGCATTAATAAGTGGAATTTTTACACCCTGGGAAGTATTTGATCTAAAAAATATGCAAGTAGCATAGGCCTCTTTGCATACATCAACAAAAACATGCATTTGTGTGCTATCATTAATTACAAAATAACGACATCTCAAAGTATCTTGATTTCATCCCACCATTTTAAAAAGGGGGTTTCACTATCTCATCTGGCAAAGGTGAGTCCCATGATCATTTTAATTTCCATGTGTTTTGCAACAATATTTTGGGTGTTAGAGTCACAGAACACAACATACCTATTGGATCAAAAAATTTTGGACAGTTGCTAAAATAAGTCTTTTAGTTATTTTAGTTTCACCTGATAAACTTTCAAAATCAATTTTACACTTCGGAGTGTCCTTATCAAGATCCCAAAATATTCCTAATAATTTCGTTGTACCTGTACTTTTGGAAATGAGCCTTACTTTCTACATTACTTAGTGCAACGAGTGTAATTGCACTTCAAACCAAGGAAGAACGGGCGTCAGCAAAGGAGAAAAACAGACAAAGAATGATACAAACACTTGATGAGGGCGCAGCAGAGTAACATGCTGCCAGACTTGAGGATGCACATTTGGGAGCACAGTATTCGTGTTTTGCAACATCAGATCTGCTCTGTTCTTAGCAAAAGGAATACAATAGGTCGCGAATGGCTGAACGATGTCAAACTAGAAACAGCACATCAGTCTCAAACATGACTTTGTGATGAGCAATTACACAATAACAGTCACCTTTTATTCCATTACAACCCAGTGGAAGATTATAGGTTGAGCCAGCATGTTCTCATCAGAACAATGAATAAAATGTATCCTTATTGCAATGCTCTGAAATTTAAGGGAGAAACAAAAGGAATGTTTTGTACCACTGTAAAAATTAAACTGCCTCTACTTGGAGAACCACCAGAGCCATAACTTTGCCTGTAAGATATACTGCAGAATCAAAACATTTCCTATATAATATCAGGATATACAATTCATGCTTCCAAATGACGGTTTCTAGAAATATGCATTTGTGAACATACCTCTGATTTAACAGAAATACCCATAAGCTCTGTAAAACTAACCCATTGCCCTCAATTAATCCAGAGTGGAGCCATTTAAAATTTATCTTCAAACTTGGAGTCTCCATTAAAAAGACAATGTAAATAAATTTAGGTTCATAGCATAAGGACAAAAGTAAGCTGTAATAACTGCAAGTATTTGGCTTACAAATGATATCAGTTAAGGAAAGTTTTGTGTAAATATATTTATAAATTTTTTTATAAAAAAATCATACCTCCAATACAGATGTTTAAATATACTGAAAACATGTGTTTTCTCTTTAACGAGACTGAGCCACAGCAACGTGTGGCAGGGTACAGCTAGTACAATAATAATTATAAACCGTACAAATTACCAAGTTACGTATTTAATTTCGTATATGTTACTTTTAAGTAATAAGTAATAGATATTTTAAGTAAGTGTTACAGAATAAATTAATATTTTCTTAAATAATCTTTTATTTTCTACTTTTCAACATTCTCGCGCTCCCCTCTCACAGGGTTATTACGCTCCACCGTTTGAGTGAGTGAATATTAACGTCGCACTGTTCAGCTACACGAGGGCTTTTGGCGACGGACCACGTAATTTTGAAAATTCAAAATTACTGGTTGCAAAATTGTTGGTTCAAAATTACGTGGTCCATCGCCAAAAGCCCTCGTGTCGCTGAACAGTGTGCGACGTTAATATTAAATCAAATCAATTCAAAACGTCCTTAGTCTACAACAGGGGGATCAACCTTTTTGGAAAGAGTGCCATTATCTATAAAAGAAAAGGAATTAGGCGTGCCACTTCCAACTTTTATAACATACAAAAGAATATGAAAAGATGAAAAAATATTACTTAAAGGCTTATTATGGAATTCTTAGGCAAATAGCAAATTTTTAATGCAAGTTTAAGAAGTGAAAATTTAAAAACAATATAATAAATAAGACAAAAGTAAAAACTGAAGTTTTGTTGTTAATAAACTTTTACAGGTCCCAATCAGTTATGATAGGTATAAATTAAAAAGTAGAAACTTGGAACATTTAATTTTTAGCAATTATTAAACAGGTGAGTAACAATTAAAATCTTGCAGATATGTTATGAAAAAGAATATATGAAAAGATCATCATTTTTTATCACCTTGAAAATCATCAAAACTAGCACTAAATGAATCCTGCATAATGAATATTAAATTTCTAAGTCTACCATAGCTTAGAGCATTATTGACTTTGGTAAATAGCTCCTGCATGAATGTGAAATGCGAATATAAATGAAATGTAAAATATAAAAATGTGAAATATATAAAAAAAAATAGTTTTTAAGTCAATTCCTACTTAGATCAACAACGAAAAATTTTATTTTAGCTACTTTTTATTAAATAGTTACAATTAATATAAATCTGCATATACATAGGACAGAATCACAACATTAAGTGGTAATTAGTTTTTTTTTAATTATCATTAAAGTATCGTATTGTCCTTTTAATTTCAGTCCAACTGAATGCTTTAACACGTGAGAAAAAAACCTTTTCAAGTTTTGACACAAGTCGCCAAAAGGGTCGCTAATTCGCCAACGTGGCTGTATTTGTAATTCTTTAAATAATTAGTTTTAATCAATTAATTTTTATTAATTATAATTAAATTATTGTATTGTTATCCAAAATGTCATCCAAATTTCAGCTCAATTGAGCGCTTTAAAGTGTATTTTATTAACGATTGAAAATTCCACCAAGATAAATAAATAAATATACAAATATATAAATAGATAAATATATATAGACAGTGCGTGCTAATAGTACGAATTGAAAAAAAGCAAAAGTTTGCTTACAAAAGAAGATATATGAGGGGGTAGGAAAAGTACAAAAATTTTTCCTCTTGTAATCTTAAGTGTGTTTAAAAATAAATTTTATTGTTTTCTTTTGTCCAACACAACAGTAACAGTATTTCAATAAAACCGTAAAAAAATAACTATTTATTTTTAACTATTCAAAATTCAAGTTTTTTCATAAGTCTTTGTGTGTCACCTTTACAACTCAACCGTGCCACACTGTGGCGCGCGTGCCGTGGGTTGGCCACCCCTGGTCTACCAGATTCACTGAGCAAGTGAGGTACCTCCACACAAAGTCGACCACAGTGCCACTGCCAAACGACGTCACAGGTTACTGCGTAGTAGAGTAGTCTACGAAGAGCTCAGCTATTATCTGATACCACCCTCAGAGGGCTCACCTTCTTTAGGTGGGAACGGGTGTCACAATCCCGAGGTACCCTAGTGATCTTTTCCTTTTCCCAAGGGGTTTACTATCTTTGGTAAACACGGGTGTCGCGACCCCGGGGTGCCCCAGTGATCCTTCTCTATTTTCGACCCTCCATCTTGTCATCCAATTTCTTCTTTTCTTTTTCCGTCCAGACCTTTGAATTTTTTTCGCAGTATGGCCAAAACTGGCTCTTGCGCCATAAAACACCAAACTCAACTCAACTCATAATCTGATACCTTATTTGAGTATAGGCGTAAATTAATTTGTTTCTTATTTTTAAAAAATCGTTATTCACTTTAATTGTTTTCCTAAGTATAGTATAAATATCAAACCAAACTAGAAAATTTAATGGCAAATTAATAGAATTGCTCAAAAATTTCTGCATGACACACACACACACACACACACACACACACACACACACACACACACACACACACACACACACACACACACACACACACACACACACACACACACACACACACACACACACACACACACACACACACACACACACACACACACACACACACACACACACACACACACACACACACACACACACACACACACACACACACACACACACACACACACACACACACACACACACACACACACACACACACACACACACACACACACACACCCACACACACACACACACACACACACACACACACACACACACACACACACACACACACACACACACACACACACACACACACACACACACACACACATTTTTTGAGAAAATTATATGTAACCATGAAGTTTCAAAATATTTTTATATTTAATGAATTTAATATATTTCTCTCTCTCTCATTTTTTTTTTCTATTTTAAAATTCCTAATATGGTTGAAGTACTAAGTTCTATAAATACGAAACACTTAAACAAGAAATTTTCTTTGAAATAAAATACTTGTTCAGTTGTGTAATAAATAAAAAATAGAATGCCTTTTAAGCATAATATTGCATCCAAATATTTGAAAATGCCTTTGATATTTATTCTTTCACGGGATATTCATAAAAAATGCTTTAAAAGGTGGTTTAACCAATATTATTTGCTCTTTTAAGATCCACTTTTGAAGAAATATATTTTACCGATATGATATTGAGCTCGATATTCAACTCAAAGTTATTATCTAACAATGCATTCCTGAATAGTAAAAAGAAATTGCACTCGAAAAACTATTGATGTTGGAGAAAAAAAGTTTACTTAAAAGTTTTATATAATAATCAGTAATATTTTAATATTGTAGAACTTATCCTTAAAATTGATATTTTTGATAAGTGTTGTGTTTCGATAGGTTACTCAAGAGTCATAGATAACGTGGATGATGTCGTGATGCACTTGTTATTATTAATATTCACTTTTACAAACAGTAGTAAGAAAGTCTTTTTCAATAAACATTTTAGCATCAGAAATATCAAATTTTAAATTAATAAAGGTTAGGAAATCGCAGAGGCTTGCCAGCCAGCCTCTCACTAAAAATGCTGCCGAAAAGGTGTTTATTGTACAGTTGTGTTAATCTGGGATTTCCCCAATAGTACTCACAGATTAGGATTTTAAGAAAATTGTAACTGTTACAATTGCTAATTAATTATTAATTTTTTCTAATTAACTAATATATGTAATGAATATTTCTTTTTATAAATACATAATACTTAAATATTTTTTGAGTGGTAATGATTATCATGACATTCAGAGCCACAAAACAAAATTCTAACTTTTAAAGAAATTTTTAAAAATCCAATTATTTTTTCTTCTTAACTATAAGGTATTATTTTCAAGAATTTACGCCTTTGGACTTGTTTTCACTTTTAATTTGAGATTTGTTGACTTTTGCTTACATATTTAGATTTAGTAGTGCACACAAAAATTTTTCAAGGGGCAGGGTCGAAAGTCCACCATTTTGGTATCATGCTCCAATACGCCACCCAACATATTTTTTTTGATTTTGTCAATTTTCGGGAACAAAAACAATACAAAATTAATTATTGAATAAATAATTAGCATTATTTAATAAAGTTAATTATTAATAGCAAATACATTATTAAATTTTACGTAATATATACATAGGATTATAGCCAATCGAAAAAAAATATCAAGGGCTATGGGGGGTGTCCAGACCCTAGGACGTAGAGGCTGGGCATATACGGTATTTGTTCCAACACACGCGAATTCCTTTTAATATAATTTTCTTCTAATTTCGAATCTAGTTGTCCTTCAGAAAAATACTTTGATAAGAGAGATTCAAATATTTCAATGTCCTTTTAACTCGTCGTGTGCTACTTCAAAAATATAAAGAGCACCAAAATAATTTCAGAAACTTAAAATTTTTCTTATACTTTTTCTAAACTTTTGTGAGGAAGGAAGAATATGCTTAAAACACAAGTGGGAAAATACCTGTCTTTACCCCAATTTATACATTTCTTATAAGAATAACTAGTTTTGGGGATATAATCAGAGTCGACCATTTGGGGGAGGCTGATCCTATGCACTGGGGTTCCGCAATTGTGGGGGCCCCAGCATGATCAAAAACTAAAATGTACTCATGCACATGAAAATTTGTCAATATTCCTATCTTACGAAATGTACATTTTATCGTAAACATTGTTATTGTAGGTCTCTGAATTTCAACAATCTGCAATCTAATTCTTGTTCTTCTGCGGACTTTATCGGTTCGCACTACCCCCGAATGAGGTATATAATAAGAACTGGTTTCAAATTCTGAGGAACATTTCTCAACAACATTCCTTCTAATCAGGAGCTCAGCTACCGCCTTATCAGTCGTATTGTCGCAGAAAAATGACGAAATTAGGAATTTCACGAAATCACTAAGGAATAGGATCAATTGACGGGAGATGTTAAAATAACGTCTTTTCAAGGTCGTTTCCATTATGAAAGTAAATGATTTTATCAAACCCTGAACAGTTTCAGTGAAATGATGAAATGAACTAGTCAGGATTTGCATTGGCAAAATGCTGTCCGGGGAGACACCTGGGGGGTCGAGTCCTTGTACTTCCTAACCATACAGGTAGTACTATGGATCCCCTAAATATCAACTTCATATTTTAAAAAAAATGGCACCATAGGGTTAACATAGGGATTGATATTTTAGTGTGTAAGCAACCGAGAGAAAAGATGTTACACATAAAAAAAATACCAAATTTTCTAATTATTTGTTAATTAATTTCGAATAAATAATTTGTATTTCATTGACTATTGTTGTAATACTTACTTCTACGTTGAATAATGCGCCATATTTGTTAAATAAACACTTTTAAACTCTTGACAATATTATTTCATCATTTCACTGAAACATGTCTAGGATTTGTTCAAATCCCTTACTTTTATCAGGGAAATGACCTTGAAGAGACGTCATTTTAGCATTTCCCATCAATTGATCATCTCTCGTAGGGATTTGATGAAATTCCTAATTCCATCATTTTCCTGCTACAGTATCAATGCTACGCCCCCCTCCTAGTTACAGGGGCCCCGGACGTGTGTAAGCAAAATAACCATTAAATGTTATCAATAGTCTTATTAATAGAATTCGGTAGAGTTAGAGATTTTCGGAAGCCTTGGTGTTCTCGAAAAGAAGACTTAGACCGGAATACCTAGTTTACTCGGCGAAACCTGAAGGGCATTAAAAACTTTTTTTACGTTGCCAGTTGCTATAGCAAGTACTGAGCTCTCTTTCAGGGAACTAAAATTAATAAAGAACTTTCTTCTGTCATGCATGTGTACTGAACGCGTAAATGCATTTGCTATATCAAGCATCGAAAAAGAAATAGCAAAAAATTGTAATTTTTCTGAAGTAATCAATGTATTAGCAAAAAGGAAAAAAAAAAAAAAGAAAAACCACGCACTAAATAAACATGCTTTGGTAATATATGTGTTCGTGTCTGTAATTATATTATTATTTTTTACTTTACTAGACATTTAGGGCCCTAAATGGTTTTTACGCCCTGGCCCTTTATAGAGAAGGCCGGCCCTGGATAGAATAACTTTGAGGCACGATTATTTGATTCTTAATTTATCCACTTGATAGTTATAATTGATAGTTCAGCTCCAAAAAGTATTTATTGTAGTATCAAAAGTTATAATGTAAGAACTAATAAGATTAATTGTTTTTATATAACCTCCATGTAACGTCGTATCTCCCAACGGGGATCGGTGTCTTTTGTGAACACGACCTTCACACGTGCATCTTGCAGCTGTCGATGAAAGGGCTAAGGAGTGGGCGATCTCGCCATTTCTTTTGATCCCCGAAGAATCGGACCAACATACACACGTGCATCTTACAGCTACAGCTAAAAGGTTGAGGCGTGGCTGACCTCGCAACCCCTTTTGTGACCCCCGAGGAATCGAACCCCTCTGACCGGAGAATGAGGAAGAGATGCTTGGAACTTACTCGGGAGCGGTGGCCAAAAGGATTCCTCCTCTTACAAAAATATTGGACTCTAACAATCTTTAAATAAGTTAAATAACTTCAATGTATAATTCTGTAAATAATATTCAATAGTTGTGACGTAAATGAATTCAATATTTAAATTAACTAAGATAACGCTACCGTTATTCTTTCAAACGTTGCACACCCTCTTTTTCATAAATCATTCACTGTGAAAAGCAAACAATAGAATTAAGGGTAGAAACAAAATTTTGGAATTTTGGAAAGTATACAGAGAGAGAGGAGAGAGAAGCGGAGATAAAGGAATTTTTTCCTTTATTGTATTTTTTTTTAATTTACTGCTTTTTAAATTGCTTGTAACTCATCTAATAAAGATAGCCTAAAGGTCATGGTCACGAACTCATGATTGGTGTTCTTTGAGTTGTGAGTTCGAGTCCTTTTGCAACTGAAGACCCACAATATAGGGCAGGCAGTAGCGCACACAGGAATTTTTCAAGGGGGGTTCCGGGTTCGAAAGTTCTCCATTCTTGTACTATGCTCCTTTTGATTTTGTCGATTTTCGGGCACAAAACACAGTAAAAAACTAATTATTGAATAAATAATTAGCATTAATTAATAAAATTAATCATTAATAGCAAATACTTAATTAAATTTTACGTACTATATACTTTAGAATTTTTAATCAGTCAGAAAAAAAATCAGGGGCTTTTGGGGTCCGGGCCCAGGACCCTTGTGTGCGCTACTGAGGCAGTGGCCAATCCGCAGCATGTGCTCCACAATGTGGCAAGACGGAGTTGTAATAGTGGTCGCGAAGACATTGAAATATTTGAAAATATTGCAAAAAATAACAATTTTATTTAACATTTGTATTGAGATGCGGTTGTTTTAGACAAAAAAAAAAGAAACCCTTAAAATTTATTTTAAAAACACTTAATTAATTAAAATACAGTAGAAAATTGTCATGTGAAGATTGCTGTTCAATGTCATGTGCACTGGCTTTCCAAAGGAAAGTGCACTCATGGGATTTTGAAATTTGAGGGAGCGTGTTTTAAAATATCTGGAAGGAAAAAAAATGAACTGCCAGGTGAGTTTTTGCTATTCAAAAATAGAGATACTGACTGTAGAATTTAGCTTTTCTTATTAATATTATGGAACATTTAAATAACTTAAATTTAGATTACAGGATAAAGTTTGTATTTTTCTTGCCCTAATTGGTCACTATCTTTTGAATCTTTTGTCTCTATATTTTGAAGAAAAAAAAATTAACACATGCTTCATAATAATGCAGTAAACATCAACCAAAGTTAATAATGCTCCAAGCTATTAAAGATTAAAAAATTTGTTATTCAATACATAATATAATTGATTACATCCAGTAGCGCACACAGGAATTTTTCAAGGGGGAGGGTCTGGGGTTGAAAGTCCACCATTCTTGTATCATGCTATTTTTGATATCGTCGATTTTCAGGAACAAAACGCAGTAAAAAACTAATTATTGAATAAATAATTAGCATTAATTAATAAAATTAATCATTAATAACAAATATTTAATTAAATTTTACGTATTATATACTTAGAATTATCACCAATCGTAAAAAAATCAAGGGCTTTGGGGGGGGAGTCCGGACCCCAGGATCCCCCCTTGTGTGCGCCACTGATTACATCTAGTAGCGCACAAAGGAATTTTTCAAAGGGGGGTCCGGTGTTGAAAGTTCACCATTCTTGTATCATGTTTTTTTTTTTGCGTTTTTCGGGAAAAAAAACAGAAAAAACTAATTATTGAATAAAAAATCTTAATTTAAAAAAAAGTAATTTAACATATTTAATAAAATTTTACATTATATATTTGGAAATTTAAAAACCATGGAAAAAAAATCAAGGGGCTTTGGGGGGTCGAACCCCCTAACCCTTTGTGGCCACTGATTAATCTGTACTACAGATGATATATTTATATAAAGATAATCTATTTATAAAGTATTATTATAGATTTAAAAAAAATATAAAATTAAAATATCGTTCAAAATTTAATTTATATACCTAAAAAAACAATTTTTCTTAACATTTCAAAAAATTTTAAAAAAAATTTGGGGGAAAAAAAAATTAAAACCACATAAAGCAATACTGACTGTTTATAAATAAATTAAATTAAATTTTTAAAGCTATTTTTTTTTTTTCCAAAAAGATTTTAACAATAAAACCTAAGTTTTATTATATAATTTTCTATGTTAACCTCGGATTTCCAAAAAAAGTACACTATTTGCGTAAGTCTCAAGCCAATAGGAAAATTTGATATTTATAATGACGTCAATGGGATATCACCCCCAAAAATTAAAGTATCAAAAATTTTTTAATGGGGGGACTTTTTTTAAACCCAAAACTTTTGTCACATTCTCTATATTTATTTTTTTCTTTGGAACAATGAAAAAAAAATTTTTAAAGCGCTAAACGAGCTGAAATTTTATATACATGTTTACTTTGGATGAAAAAAATTTAAATTATAATTAAAAAAATTTAAATTTTGTTAAAAACTAATTTTTTAAAAATTAAAATACAGCCACGTTGGCATCTTTTTTCTACTTAGCACCTTTTTGGAGTGTCAAAAATAGAAAAAGGGTTTTTTTAAAATTTTAAAACAGTCAGTTGAAAGAAATTTTATATAAACGGTTGTTTTTGGGTGAAAATGATACCCAAATAGCTTAGAAAAATGACCATTTAAAAGTATTTTTCTATATATATACATATTTAATTATAACTATTTAAAAAAACGTAGTTAAAATTTTTCTTTAATGATCTAAGTAGGAATTGGCTTAAAAATTTTTTTTTTTAATATTACATGTTAAATAATACTTTAAAAGTATTCACTTAAAAGTGTTGTATTTAGTATCAAGGAAATATATTTTTATTTTATGGAGTCAAAAATAAAAGATAAGAAGAGTATAAATTTGAAAATGAGTAAATTCCTGAAGAATTCTATTTGATTTTTAACAGATGTAATTTCAGATCATACTCTTAAGGCTGATATATAGCCGCGAGTCTAGTGTTCAAATTAACGGACTCGTGGCCGGGGTGTCATGAGTTCGAGACTAGTACCGCTGAAGACCCGCCATGCAGAGGAGGCCAATGCACGTTAAATAAGCCGAAGCTCAAACGTCCTCCCGTTGGTGTGGAAATTTTGGCAGGGAGGTGTCGCCCTCGTGACTTGACCATGGTTCAAAATTTTGATGTCTGTCGCCAAAAGCCATAGAATAGCTGAATAGGGCGACGTTCATATTCATTCACTCACTGAAGATGATATAGATCATCTAAACGTGCCAAAATAGGATAGCTAATCATGAATTCACAAACATATAAAACAATTTCAAATTCTGTTAAAATCCAACATTTTTTTCCTCTTTCATTTATTGAAGCCTTCCCAATAAATTTGCTCATTATTTCAAAAATTACACACAAATGTTGCTATAATAAACACTTTTCCTTCCTTCTGTTAAAAATAAAAATTGGCAAATGATTAGGAATAGAATTTTTCATTAAATTTATGACATTTTCTCCAAAGATTTATGTAACGTTTATAAAAAAATAATGTTAATTTTGCAATCAATATATCTTCGTTTCATTTTTTATAAAACATGATCGTTCATTTGTGCACGTAACAATATTTTTAAAGAACTTCTAACTGAAGGTACTCCGGTTCTTACATGTTATAAGATAATCCTTGGATATATATAGCCATGTGTAATATTTGAAAAATAAAAAAAAGTCAATACATAAACGCTTTTTGTGCTATAGAAAAACCTAAACTACACTGTACATTTTGTTTCTTGTGTTTTCATCAGATTGAAAATTTATTGTAAATAAATGCTGCCATCTGTTGTGAGCTTTTTATACTATTAAAATACACTTGCATATTATTAGTATAAAACGTTCACAACAGATGGCAGCACACATTTATCGCGAGGTAAAATACGTTTCGCAACAATTAAATATTTTCAAAGCATTCATTTTTATCTGGCCTCATACTAAACAAATTATACATTGAATTATTTACATATTGAAAAATAAGATAACTGAATTAAAATATAAACCTATGTAATTTCATTAAATTTACAGAAAGTATTGCCATCTAATGATTGCAGAAGGTAATAAACATTATTTGAAATTGTCTCATCATTGCTTTACCTAATTATAATCGATCAATTTTCTTCTATTTTCCTGAGATATTTACCTTACTTTCAACAAGAATTTCAAAATTGTTTTTTTCATGATTTGAAGTATGATTCTATTTTTGTATAGAAGCATTTATCTCATTTTTTTTACTTGTTAAAAGCAGTCCTCAAAATTTTGTGTAAAAATAAAAATAAAATGAGTGAATTATTTTTAAATACAATATATTTAGTAAAGAGTAGAATGCGCTATAATATATATATATATATATATATATATACACTGGTGTGCAAAACTTAAGCAACAGGTGGTTTATTATAACTTCACGAAAAATCATCTGAGAGACATGGGGAAAATTTTGAAATGAGGGAGAGTATTATGTACCTAAAGGATGACAAAACATCGGCGCTGAAAAGGAATACAACCCTACGGTATGGAATCAAACAAAACAAGCTTTATTGAACGCATAGTATCGTGACTCATGATTGTCTATCCAACAGGAAGAACAACAAGCAGATGTTCCTTAATATGGTATATGCCCTCCTCTTACTACAATGGTTGCTTTGCACCGTCTCCGCATACTCAGAACCAGCTGGTGCAACATTTCTTGAGGTAGGAGTGCCATTCCTCAATCAACATCTGTTTGAGTTGTTGGTTGTACTCCGGATGATGGAGCGTGTGGCAATACGTCTCCCAAAGCATCCCACACATGTTCGATGGGATTTAAATCTGGGAACACGCTGGCCAATCCATTCAGTGATATCTTCACTTTCCAGCAGCTCCTCAACAGCAAGAGTGCGATGTGGCAGTGCATTGTCATCCATAAAGATGAAGTTTGGGCCAATGGCACCTCGGAAAAGATGCAGATGGGGAAGAAGTACCTCCTCACAATAGTGATCCCCGGTTACAGACACTCTGTCGAAAATGGGAAGCTCAGTTCCGCCGTTCAGCATAATGCCAACCCAGACAAGAACTCCAGGACCACCGCGTAATATGGCCTTCCGGAGCTACTGGGATAAACCGTCCCGATCTCTCTCCAATCAAAACGCGTTGAGAATCGCTTCTACTGAAGGACTCATATCCCGTAAAGAGAACACGACTCCATTGATCAGTTGTTCCAGCTTTTTGTGCTCTTCTGTCCCACCGGTGGCTTCGGTGGCCATCTTTTCAACGGGAGGCAGGGTTCAGGCAGGTGAACAGGCCCCCTTTGTGAAGGCGCGTCTGGCCACAGCAAACCGCTACACTTGTCGACCTGTTGCTGTGTATTATGAGTTTCAGCAATGGCGCTTGCTGAACTTTTTTCCCGCAGGATGATACACTTCTGCAGTTGTCGTCCCCGGGCGGCCACATACACCAACCTTCTAACAGCTGTACCTGTGGTTGGGAACGCTTTCCAAGCGCGCGAAACGATACTTTGTTGATTCCGAATCCCTGTGAAGCCGCACGGCAACATGGCGGCGCCCTCCAGCTTCCTGATCATACTTCCACGTGTGAAGGTCATCCAGATGATTTCTTCTAGCCATATTTTACGAACTGACTCACTGGCACTTGCAGAGAATATGGTGAATTGCGTCTCCCGCCCCTTCATTTCACTCTACTGGTTGAGCAAAGCTTCAGACGCGTTTTGCGTACGCTCACATCACTTCTGCGTTTCAGTTCCCTGATTTGCATACGCATGACGCCTTTACCGACGGCGTCACCAACATCTCCAGACCTCTTTTCTGCAATTTCATGGCTATCTGCTAAATTTTACATTGTTGCTTGCTTGCACACCAGTGTGTATGGCAGGCAAGGTATATGAATACTGGGCATGGTTTTGAAAGTAGTTACATTAATAGTTCAAATATTATATTTTGCCATAGATGATATAATCCGTTTTAAACAAGCCAATTTACGCCTACATTAATTTTTATCCATTGGCCATTTCACTTAATAGACAAATAATAACAAATGTAGCAAATTTTCTGACATGTATTATGTCAGTTTATAGATAATGAAGAAGTTCCTAATATGATAAAAGAGAAGAATTTAATTTCAATATTATAAAAGTTCCTTCATTGGGAGAGTAATAACATGTTTCGAGATCCAGTAGTATTGTTATTAATTATATACAACGTAATAAATTTCTGGTGTCAAAAAATCAGACATTATAAAATAACTATAAACATTTTGCCAAATACTGCTTTAAATCAGAAATGGCCCACCACTTTATTAATAGTTATATGAAGCAAAAGTTATTCAAAAATAGTTGATTAAAATTTATATTTGATAATAGTTTACTATAAATTTAAATATTTGATAGTTATAGTTATTCTCCATAATTCAATATTAGATAAAATCACTTATTGTTATTTCATTCATATTTACTCTAGTGTTATTAATGTTATGCTATAATTTGTAACTCTTATTAATTTATTTCCATTCTTTTTTATACTTTGTTAAGTGCTACATTTCCAGCCCTTCACTTGATTTAAATTCCATTAGGGTCAGAATCTGGCACACCCTATTTTGCTTTCAAAATTGAGATTTAGCGCGGGCTTTGCATTTGTAAGTGCAATCTTTTAGGTAAGTTACCTATCTTATAATGGATTTAGATATTCCTTTCCATCATTTTCTATTGGTTTTGCTCAGTGTTATATATAAAAGGGGAAGGTTGGCTGGCCAAAAACATGTTCAACCTCACTTTTTATATATAAATTATTTTATTAGCTGTCCTTAAGTCAGTACGTTTATAACACTGCAGCATCCATTTTACAATTTTTAATCTCGATTACCATGTCCTTCATTGTGTGATTTTCCTACTGTCTATGTGTTTTTCGAATGTTATTGTTTGTAGAGAATTAGCCTATATATATGTAATAGATTGAAGTAGTGTTGGCTGGAGTGGAAGATTATCAATTTTGATTTAGTAATGACGTCTTCAGAATAGCTTTATCTCCTTTATTATGAGCTAATTATTGCTACTTGGTTAGCAGAGATTAAAGCACAATTATCTGGCTGCCATTGAGTAGACAGCGGCATTTTGGAGGACACAAATTACATAAAGATTAAATGCAGCAAGTATTTTCAATCGTACATTATGGCGGCAAGAGAAAAAGAGCCCGGATTACATCAGCTTTAGTGTTTATATACAGTACAAGCGCGCGACTATTACGCAGTAATAGTGGTTCTGATTGGCTAGAATGCGCGGGATTTAGATTTAGGTTTAACCGATTACGATTAAGATTACAATGTTTTATTTTAAACCTAAGAATGAAAGATCATTAAAGAGAGTTAATTAAAAGTATGTTAGCGGGAATTATTTCATATATATATATAACAGTATAAAATAGGACATTATTTAATTTGAAAACCATGCAAAAATTAACGTGAAATCTATGGAATCTCTTTTTATGTGTGTGTACATTTATTTATTTAATAATTATATACTTAACATAAGATTTATTCATTCGTATTTGAGGATTATTAAAATTAAGAAGATTTAAAAATTATGGTGAATTTCTGAAAAAATAATTGTGAGAGACAGATTTTAATGAAAGTCGGCAAGAATATACATTTATAGGAGAAATATATGTATTATCTAAAAGTTAATTTGTGCACGCGTGATTGATTTTCATTAAACTAGTTTCCTTCTAAGAGCAAGGAAGTCCAAAATCCATGCTGCAATAAACCATAACGAACTTCAAATGGGTATAATAGGGTGTATATGTGTGGTTCCCTCTCACTAACAGATAGGCCACACAGAATGACGATATACTGGTCAGAAGCCATTCAAAAGTCCCTGTGGCGAATGACGTCTGAAAATTTCTTTAAATCCTGGGCCTCTATTCAAAAGTAGGCCCCATTTGCTACCTTTTATCAAGTTTGGTGCACATACATGTCATGTTTAAAAAATGCAATCTAAAGTAGAATTGTTTTAATAGAAAACTTGGTTTCTACTTTATAAATTCATGAAATTTTAGTACAGTTTAAATTCATAGCCTTGCCACTGTTACCAGTTGGCATATAGTTTAAACTTCTCAGTTTTACAGAAAATAAGCCTGGGAATAACATTTGATGATTTAAATTATTCGGATCATAATCTTATTTAAGACTCGGCTCAGCAGTGGCGTAACGGAGAATATTAGCCCCTCCCCCCACAAAGTCAGGTTTTGGGTCCCAAGTTGGATCTTGCAAAGCATTGCAACTTGGTGTCATATTTTGGGCCCCTGAACCCCCTCTCGAAACGCCGGGGTGTTGAGGATGACGTTAAGCCACGCGTTCACCCTCTTTTCCCCCAAAGGCCGTAGCCCCGGGGCCCCAGTTGGTTCATGTTTTAAAAGGTTCTTGTCTGCATTCTTTTCTACTCCTAAAATAAGGTAGATTTTAATTCTGTGATGGGTTTTGCAGGGGGTGGGGGGTGAGAAGATTTTATTCCTTAGAGTGTCCCAGAAATTATCCACTGGATTGAGGAGAGTTATGGTTGGCCAATTCATGGAGCGAATATCCTCATTTTCCAGGTAATCGTCGATTAGTTGAACCCTATGTGGATGGGTGTTGTCGTCTATTACGAGAAGCTCAGTAAAGTAGAATTTAGATCTCTAAGATGTTTCTTTGTACCTCATAGCAATCAGAAACCCTTTGTCAAGTTGATGTAACATGATTTTAATTTATGTCAACTGAAGCAGCTCGAGAGCTATTGATGCCAGACGTCTTAAAATTGAGCCACTGAGCTGGCACACCCTCCTCTTCTCCAAACTACTTCATCACGTCTAGAGTCCTTATCAAACACATGCAGTTGTGTGCGGCTACTTAACATACGAGCTACTTACTGTTCCAGCTATTAGAACTCGTCTGCTACAATAATCTTTTTTCCTGAAGAAAGAGGGATGGTATCATGTTCCAAGCTTTTTCCAGACCGGGTATGCTGAGAATCAGTGTCCAAACTAAATCTCGATTCATTTATAAAATGCACGATGTTCCACTAAAATCTGGTTCAAAGTTGTCTGAACTTAGCCTTTTAGCTTAGCACTGTCACGTGTGCTACAATGAGCGGGATGCAAACAGTGGGTCATATGGACTGTAGTCCTCTTTCATGAAAACGACAAATGCAGAACATGAAACTCGGGTTCCAGTGGCTGCACACAGCTTTCATGAGAGCGGTGAAACTTCAACAGTACTGTGTCCCCACTCTGAAGGAGTCAAAAAAGCATAGTTCCTGCATAAAATAAAAAATTTAAAAAAATTTTTCATAAACTTATTTTTTAAACTTGATTACATTTATTTTCTGGACTGTTCTGTTTACAAACACTCAGCAAAATTTTATACGCAGTAGAATTTATGCAATATGTACCTAAAGGTAACTCGAAAAAAAAAAAAATAGTTACTGATTATTAATTGCTAATAGAAAATTATTTATATTTTAATATGATTTTTTAACTTTTGGGTGCAAAATAACAGATTATTTATTGAAAAATATTATTTTTCTTTTTTTTTAAAAGTATAATGATAACCTTTTAAATTTGGTGAAAAAAGTCATTTTCCTTGTAGACGTCCAGTTCCCCCAACCCTCGAGGGTTTTGGCGGTGCCGGTGGGGGATTTAAGAGAACTAAACCCGCAACTTCCTTCCTCCCGTACTACACCAAAGGAAGGACGTTGGAGCCTCAACAGATTAAACGTGCAACGGCCTCTTCTTTTCGGCGGGTCTTCAGCAGCACCAGACTTGAACTCAAGATACGCAAACCACGAGTTCACGACCTTGATCTTTAGGCTGCCGCGACTATTAATGATGTTGGATTTTATGAACTACACAGTTAAAAAACACCACTGGCATGCATTTCATAAAGAAGGAATTAAAAAATAAATAAAGAAACCTAGTGATTCATACAAGCATTAACATTTTTGTAAGTGTGCTTCATTATTATACAGTAACTATGCTACATTGAACTGTCATAAATTGTTGTAAGTAATAGAAAAAGAATATGTGTAAGAGTAGTTTAACCCATTGACTGCCAGGTAAATTTAGAAAGTCTTGCCCTGGGTGCTGATGTTTCATTTTAAAGAAAATATGAAATTTTTACAAAATAGAATAATTTTAAGTTATTGATATAGTACTGTAATAGCATTTACAGTAATTTTCTATTAAAAAAGAACAACACCACGAGATAACTCGTCATTACTTAGCGTCACTGTATAAGATTCCTGTGTTGAATGCGACTTACGAGTTATCCCGTAGAGTTTTTTTTTCAATAAAGTTCTTCATATACAAAGATTTTTTTGTTTGTTTTTCTTGATTTTCAAGCTCTGTACCTTATTTCATCTGGCGACAGTCAGATGTGTAATGCTATGTCTTATTTTCATACAGACGTGTAATGATCCTCAAGGCGGTGGTAGTTTCAAAGAGTTGTAAAATAATAAAAATGAACTGATAAGTAATAATTAGCAGACCACAGGAAAACCATCTGTTGATACAAAAAAAAATCGTTTACCCTACTACGAAATTTCCTGCAGAATATATACAGGTTCTATAACCAAAATTCGATAGAATAAAAAGATGAGGATAGGGATTACAATACCGGACAAAAACTTCAATACCGGTATTCGGTTTTTTGGTCTTTTAGAGATACCCGGTTTTAATACCGGTATTAGAAATTTTAGGCGAAAAAACAGATGTTTCTTTGTTTTATATTTGCCAGTTTTATTAGAGGGTGTAAAAATCGCAAAAAAAAAATTTGTAACTTATAAAATTTTAAATATATAAAAACACACACAAAAAAGTAGTTTATTTAAATCACAAAAAAGTGTAAACATCGCTATTCAGTCTGTGATAATAGTACACATTTTTTAAATATGATCTTTAAATTCCATGCATCAATTATGTCGAAGCATGGGAAAGTAATTTTTTTTAAAATTTTTTGAATTATCTTTTTTTTTTAAATAATCTAAAAAAACCCTGATTTTTAAAAGTTTCTAAAATTTGTATCTTCATCGCAATTTTATTCTTTTTTCCCCTTTAACAGTTTTTTTTTCATGTTTTGTTTTTTAATGTGTATGGGGGCCCTTTTCTTCCCCCATTCATTTTAAAGACTAGATCATTTTACATTTGCCACATATTTTTTTACTTTAAATAATGAATCCAAACCGAAGCATTATCAACTGATTTTTTATGCTCTTTTTTCATTATTATGGGTTATTATTTATGAGTATATATATATATAATTAATATAAAAATATTTTGAACCTTAAAGTATGATATGCAAATACAGTGTGAATAACAAACTCACCAATTTAAAAAATATCAAAATAAATATTACGCACTTTCTTCATTACGCACCTTCTTTCTTCATTGGTACTCACGCCTATTACGAAATATCTCGTAGCTAAACTATAAACAAACATATTTATTGTTTTTCATGAAGACAAGACTGGATATTAGCCTAATAAATAATGCAATTCGGCTGTCACTAGTGAAAATAGGAACTGTTGTAACAAAGGTTACCACTAAAATTTGGTGGGGCCCCAACTCTAGCTGTACAACTACTGGACCTCGAAAAATTCATTTTCAAATCTGTTCAATGTATATTTATAAATACCAATATTCTTTTAGCTGCATTATTGATCATGAGTTCTTGTTCAACGTTTCCCACCTTCTTCCACAGGTTTTCTGCCTTATTTTAAATCCGGATTAGTGTCTGATCATTGCAAGGTAGTAATGTTATTGTCCTGCGGCTATTTATTACCTATAAGTATAGAAAAAAAGACATGAATATAAGAACAATAAGCAAACTATACAACATAATTGATGTGATGTGAATTGTTCATGAATACTTACTAAATACTTGCTACTTTGGCTTTATGGCAAGACACCAAATAATTCTGGAAAATGCAATTATCCCCATAGGGGTATATAATAGTGGGTAAGAATTTTTGCTGAAGAATGTCTGTATCATTGGACGTTCACAGTACTTTGAACACAATTTTACGTTAATCCATTCTTTAGTATGAACAATGCCCACAGACCATCTAAGAAATTGGATGTTTTACTTTACAGGCAGCTTAGTCAGTACTAAATTATCCATTAGCTCTACAGATGACTACTTGTTGACCTTGCAGACCACTTAGGCTGAATTTTGATTCGTATGAGAGTATAATTGTCTGTTCTTTGCTCTAAAGTTCATTCCTCACATTGTATGTCCCCTTTTTATACATATAAGTGATTGTTTCTCATTTTTTAAATAAATAAAGGATTCTTTCAATGCCATATACTTAGAGTTAGTATGAAATCAATGTTCTGAAAAAAAATGTTACTGTTTGTGTTCATTTCACAATCTGATTTACAGCAATATTGAGGTCCGTCGATGTTACCTTTCTGTTTCTAAATGATAAATGAACAAGGTATCCCTGGTATGCAGAAGAGGTTTTTGGGCTTTACCAAGCAAATTTCGTAGAATTTTGCCAGCCAATGACAAACGTTGAATTGATCACAGTACATTATTTTCGAATACTGCACCTATAGAAAAACTTTCGGTTGACAATGCGAGCACGACAACGGAATCAGATGCATTAACTGAGTCGTCCCTCATGATACAAAAATGACAATCTTTTGCTACGTCGAACTTTTATAGTCCTCAATTCTCAGATGATATTAAATTAGAAATATTACCATTATATCATTGCATTCGAATTCTAATGATGCACACACACACACACACACACACACACACACACACACACACACACACACACACACACACACACACACACACACACACACACACACACACACACACACACACACACACACACACACACACACACACACACACACACACACACACACACACACACACACACACACACACACACACACACACACACACACACACACACACACACACACACACACACACACACACACACACACACACACACACACACACACACACACACACACACACACCCCCCCCCCCCCCCCCAAAAAAAAAAAAAAACTGGTATCTCGCCATAATCACATGACCGTGATTCAAACATTACGTCTGACGCCAATATTCCTCGTGTAGTTTCGTAATTTTAATGTAAATAATTCATTGTTAATCAATTCAGTTTCGATTGATTTAACGTATATTAGCTGTACTGGATTGCAAAAGATTATGATTTAGTGCTTCAAACTATAAAAGATAGACAGCTTAACAAATTTTTTATATAAATTTAAAATGAATTAACCATTTCTATGTGTGAGATTCACCTAACATCTACACACATTAACAAGTAATATAAAAATTTTTTTAAGTCAATTCCTACTTAGGTCAAAAAAGAAAAATTTTATTTTAGCTACTTTTTATTAAAGAGTGTCAATTGATATAAATATGTATATACATGTGACAGAATCACAACAATAAGTGGTAATTAATTTTTATTAATTATCATTAAACTATCCTATTGTCATCCAAAACAATCGTGTATATAAAATTTCAGTTAAACTGATGCTTTAAGACGTGAGAAAAAAACCTTTTCAAGTTTTGACATAAGTCGCCAAAATTGTCGATAAGTCACCAACGTGACTGTATTTGTAATTATTTAAATAATTAGTTTTAATCAATTAATTTTTATTAATTATAATTAAATTACTGTATTGTCATTCAAAATAATCATGTATGTAAAATTTCAGCTCAATTGAGCTCTTTAAAATGTATTTTATTAACGATTGAAAATTCCACCAAGATTAATAAATAAATAAACATATAGAGAGTGTGAGCTTATAGTAGGAATTGAAAAATAAATTTACTTTGGCTATCTGGATAGTGCTTTACATTTTTGTCCTTTTCAGTTCGAGATTAATTTCAATGCAAGTTCAGTTGCTTTCTCTTAATACGCCAATAGCCCGAGCTTGATTGAAGACAAAACTTTTAAATGACTGTAGCATTATCAATAATTTGATAGATTGTATAGACGGACAAGAAGAACTGGATTTTTGAGAGAGGATAAAATATATTGAGGTAAACAGCTTTCCAACAAATTGGAAAAGCATTTTCTTAAAACAGATACCAATTTTGAAAGGAGTATGAAATTTCAAAAAGAGTTTCGAGCAAGCATATCTGGTTATCGTGACTTTTACAAGCAACTGACCAACCGATCTTCGTCGCAAAAACTTATCTCTTACTTTATGGTGCTAAAAAATAAATCAGTTGAAATTGTATCTTCAAGTGACGAAAGCGATTTTGAACTAATTCATCACAGGAAGAAGCGTGCTTTGAATTACGATGAGTAGCAGTGAATTATGTATGTACGTTTGGGGAAAATTTCTCCACGTATACAATCCGAAACTAAATGTTTTTATGTGTATATAATTTAACTATTTATTTTATCATGGTAGTACTTTCTCATAAATTTCGTAAATGTTTGGTGTATTTTCTAAGTGCGACATTTTTTATGTGCGGTCCCTCTCTACCGCATAAAATTCTTTCCTGTAGTACTTAGATGAATTCGTTTGTTATATGTAAGGATTTATGAAATGTTCGAATATTTTTTTGTGCGGTTATTTTTATGCGGTCCCTATTTACCGCACAAAAACAAGAGTTCTACTGTATTTTCCTCTCCCTTATTTTCAATCATTTCATGAATTATACGTTCTAAAATATATTTGATAATTTTATTAACAAAAACTATATAATATTATGTTCTAGTAGAATAAATGCTAGCAATTATATATATAATTATATGCATTTAAAATGTGATTGTTTCAAAAACATTTTTTCTATTAACTAAAAGTTCTCATAGGTTAAATACTTAAAATGTTTTTTTTATTGGTTTTCTTAGTGACTCGGATACTGGAAAATTTTAATATTTTCCCGCATAAAAAAATACTTTAATATCATTCATAAGAAATTCTTTTTTAATATATTCCCACTCCTCCTTATTATTTCTCTCTTCCGTAAGAGGATAAGCTTCACAGACTGAAAATCTCTACCTTATACTATTCTTATTTTTTTTTATTTTTATTTTGCTGTATCTATAAACCTTTTAAACTAACGTTCTTTTTGTAAGAAAATACTAAAAAAAACGTTCTTTTTATAAACACAAATGTATTTAAAACATTTCATTTGGGATTACACTTTTCTCGAGAGCTTTTATAAAAGTTCTGACGTTTCAATTTTTGTTTCTTTTTCAAAAAGTTGTATCTTGTGAAGTTGAAAGCAGTTTTATATGTAAGAGAAATAGTTAAGTTTACTACCCACATTTTACCTTTGCCCTTTCAAGGATTATTTCTTAGTTAATGTAACAGGGATGTGTTTTTATGACATTAATACACACCCACAAAGTAGACTATTTAAGAAGTATTTTCTGTAAAAAATTTCACAAAGGCATGCTTTCTTTTTAAACGAATTTCCTAAACTTATATGTATAATACTTAATTAAGATTATACAATGTTTTATGATATTTTTTTAATGCTAGTATCTTACTTTATAATAATGATATTCACTCGGCCTTTTTAACACGAATAGTTCATTTTTAATATTTTAATCAATTTATTTATAAATACGAAACTTTAATTTAGTAAACGAATTGAATTTTACTATAAGTAATATCGACGAATCGAGATATCAACGACAAACTTTAGCTATTAGAATAAAATATGAGTTGCATTTTCAGTCTGCTATAATAGTATCAATGTGAATTCTAATTCTACCTTAATTCTCTTGTTCAGTTTTATGCAAATTTGAAAAGTAGAATAATGCAGTTTCTCTCGCGTCATTAAAATTATTTCTCAAAGATGACATACATTATAAATGAAATACTACATATTTATTAATATTCTTGCATATCTGAAAGAGATACATAATAAATCTACTGAATTCAGTGGGATTCATGAAGAAAATCATACCCAATGGATGTATTGGGAATGATAACATCGGAAATTCGCAGTTTTTTCACTTAAAAATGAAATATTGAATTTTTTCCGGAAATTGTTAAATTTATGACAGCTATTATCCTCTTCAACAAATAACTTTAATGATCCCTTCTCACCAAAAGAATCCTAGTCAGTCACAATCAATTCAAATCACAGCGAATTTGACTGACCAAGATTCACCTTCACACCCGCAAGCAAGTCAATAGGAATCAACCTTTTTCATCAGTTGCTGTCGAACATGGATGTTTCAAGACGATTAAGATATCAAGCTATTATTTTCACAACTGTATTCTTATTTATTTGTTTTTATATCGAAATACATAAAACAAAGAATAAAAGCATGGTTTTATAATTATTTTTTTGTTTTCTCTGTTAGTATCAAGTGTAATTATAGTCTGAAAATAAATATGTATTGTAATTTATATGAATATGAATTATTTTTACAAATAACATACATCTAATGTTCTAAAAAGGCATTTCAAATTAATGACAGTATATAGCAACTATTTTTTAAATAATATACCTAAAAATGGTTTTATTCGGTTTTTTAATACATTAATCAATTAAAAATTTTCTCCTTGCACATATTTGCCAATTACTTTTTTTGTTTGTTTTATCTAACATATAACAAAATTTGAGATATATGCACAAATAAAATAGAAACTTTTAAGAAGATTAAATGATTCACAGTATTGATGTTTTATTGTATGTTATCATTCTTATAAATATATTTAATTTTTTCCTTCCCAAAATTAAATAAATTATAATAAAATTGATCTATGAAGCTGTTTCAAATATCCTTCAGAATATTACAACCTTCCCTCTCATCCCCGTATTTTTTGCATTCAAATATTATTAAATAAAGAATAAAGTTTTCAAATTTCTAAAATTGAATAAAATAATACATGCAAACTTCATCTGAAATCAGTTTCTTTAATAGAAACTTCGCATGATATAATCACTAAAAAAATATAAAAATCAACACCCTATTTGTTTAAATTAACTTTTTCTTTAAGAAATTGCGACACCCATCGCGTCCGACTGTTGATGCGTGATTGAAGAAAATCTGACTTGCTGAATCACGCGGGAACGAGAATGATGACGTATTGAACCATTTTCGACTGGTGTGGAGACAGGAACTGGTTCTAGGCTTATTTGAGAGAGAAATTACGAAGCCGAATCTTGGTCAGTCAGATTCACTGGGGTTTTGATTGATTGTGACTGATTGGGATTCTTTGGTGTGAAGGAGCCTTAGGGTTTTACGGTATGACCCTTTTTGATTTATGCGTGCGATAGATATTCTTAAATTTGTATCAAAACGTGTTCATTGAAGATCATTTTTTTTTTTTTTTCTGATGAATTGATATCCTTCAATATTTTTCGAAATAAAAATGGCAGTATAGGGCAAGATAACAAACTGAATGAAAAGTAAGATGGATGAATCTCTCATATTAATTCAATCATCTTTTATTTTATTTAACCACCAATTAGACCTTTCCGATTTAGTTTCATTTCCTCCGTGTTATCCTTACAGAGCTTATTGTGTTACTGCATAAGGTTTTTACTTCTTTCAAAGTGGGTATATATAATGTTTTTGTCTTTTTAACAACTGAAACTGATCTTTCAAATTGCCAATTCATGGACAGATATCAACGGATTCGTAGGTGGCCTCGGTAGCCTTGTAGTTACAGTCATGATCTTGAGCCTAGTGCCATTGAAAAACCGCTGTGTAGAGTGGCCTGATGCTCGCTAAATCTGTCAAGGCTCAATGTCTCTCCCGTTGGTGTGGTATTTATGAGATGGGGTGGCAGCTCAAATGTTGTTCCATACTTGACCCAGGTTCAAAATATCAAGGTCTGTAGCCAATATCTCTCGAGTTGTTTTATAACTCTCCCTCACTATATATATATATATATATATATATATATATATATATATATATATTATATATGAAGAAGATCTTGTCCACTACGATCAAAAATCTCACGAGAAAGTTAAAACTGAAATCTTTCAGTTTAATAACCATCATGATGAGATAGATCCCTCTTCTATTCTACCTATGTCTGAAAAAATTTCTCTCTTACTCGGTCGTCTGAAACCCAAAGCATCTGCAGATTCATATTTTCCACTACTTCTTTCCCTGCAGGAGAAAACTATAAGGATAACCTAATAAGAAATTGCCCTCCATGCATGTCAGTAGTATTTCAACTGAAAATTGCTCTTCTCATCTAAAAGGGAAAATAATGATGAAAATGAAACGTAAACAGTAACAATTAAAGGAGACTGAAGTTAGCAATGTTAAACGCAACATATCTGTTAAGAGTCCTTTACGAAAAAGAAGGCTGTCTTCGGTTAATGTTAAGGTATCCGACTACGTTCGGAACCGTGATTTTGCAAAAGCGTATAAATGGATAATATTTATGATATTTAGTGTCATTTAGATTAGAAAATGTATATACAATTGTTTTAAGAATAGTATTACAATAAAAAATTATTTAAGTACAATATTTAGACAAAAAAATGAACATAGAATGACCCATTTTCAAAATATTCTCCTTTTGTGAAAAAAATGCTTCTATTATATAATAATATTTTGCCTGTATATAGCTCAGAACCCTGTACAGAGGCTCAACTTGAATTTTTGAAATATATAACTTATAGAAGAGGGTTTATCCATGATTTACGATATAACAGAGGTGAGAAATTTTAAGAAAAAAACTCCGATAATTATTTCGATTGGTTGTAACTGAAAATAATGTGAATTTTTCAAAAAAAAAAATAGTTCAGACTCTCTGGGGAAGTTTTTACTTCATATAATCACACACACACACACACACACACACACACACACACACACACACACACACACACACACACACACACACACACACACACACACACACACACACACACACACACACACACACACACACACACACACACACACACACACACACACACACACACACACACACACACACACACACACACACACACACACACACACACACACACACACACACACACACACACACACACACACACACACACACACACACACACACACACACACACACACACAATATTATTATTTTAGAAGCATTTTTTATAAAAGAACATTTTGAAAAAGGTTATTCTAAGTTAATTTTTTGCCAAAATATTGTATTTAAATAAATTTTTTGTCAAAATGTCCTTAAAACAATTTTATACATGTATTCTAATCTAAATGACACTAAATATCATGAAAATTATCCATTTCTGCGCTTTTTTAAAAACACGGTTCCAAACGTAGTCGGATAAATTAAAGAATAGGATCAAAATTCGGAATATTTTTTCAGATATAAAAGTACTCTAATATTAATATTTATATTCTGGATTCACTCTCTTGTAGAGAATCACTTATTTTATCATACTACTCATTTTTATCCGAGTTGATACACTTTTTCTTTTATAAATAGTATTTCGGATTTTTTTCTCCTATACTGTAATGCTAAATGACCTATCTCTTTACATGTTAAAAGAAAAATAAAATTAGTTATTTATGAAATATTTTAA
>BMAV01022897.1:15980-28357 GCA_019973955.1 Trichonephila inaurata madagascariensis
AAAAAAAAAAAAGTAATAATTTATCAACTTCTGGCAAGATTCTCAAACGATGGCACAATCAGTTAAGATTCTAAAATGTTTCACCATTTATTGTTTTCCATCCATAACAATAGTAGCCACTTTTTTATTTGCAAATCATAGTCTTAAAAAAAAAACTTCTGTTGACAGCATCTATTACATCATTAGGTACTTTGGCACAAATTTCGCAATTTTCTATTTATTTCTAATTTAATTTAATTTTTACATTTATTGTTATTTGATTAATAGCCATAATACGCGTAAAAAGTCAGTTTGACCAGCCATTATCTTACAATTTTAAAAAATTAGGAATTTTTAAAGCTTTTTCAAACTTTTATAAAATATTCAATTTTTAAAATATTTTAGTCATTTTAAGTTATTTATGTTTCTTAGATTATTATAAACAAAAGTTAGTATGGATTTGAAAATCCATTCGCTTGTTAATTTTCAATAATTATTTTTCTAGAAAAACCTGGAAAAGACACGAAAATTTTTAAAATATTAAATTAAGCATTTTTTAGAGATCACAGCCATCCATACTAACTTTTGTAGAACATACGTTTGCGAGTATATAAAAAACATTTCGAGGCACTATTTTGAACAGGAAAAGAGCCTTAGGGATTAGAAAACACGTATACCTTCAAAATTGAAAGTTTGAGAAAAACGCATTTAAAGTTTGTAAAGGCATAAAACAAAACACTTATAATTCCCGTAAAGCTCTAATTTTTTAACATGTTGTTTCCCAATATGTATGTTCTACATTAAAACACTATTTTAGTTCAAAATGACTGAAAACAGTATTTGTAATTCAAAAAATATTTTTGCATACTATTGATAGCATATGTTATGATTACGGTTTATTCAGCTTAATCTTAATGTTTTGAAACACAAAACATTTATGTACGAGTAATGATGATTCCAACTTAAGCTAAAAATAAGGTTTGCTAGCAAAATTTAATTTTTTTCAATTTTAAATTGGGACAATTTAGGAAGTTTTAGCTCTTGTCGTACGACTTTAAAATACTAAAATACAGTACTACAATATGTTTAGCATAATGTAGTTTGGTACATCAAAATTGAATATTCATTTATATCTGCAACATTTAAATTCAGAATACTTGTATTCGGAAGTCAAATTGCAGTATCAGCTGACGACTGATTTTTAGATACATCATTTTCAGTAGTATTTCATCTCTTCGAAATATTGTTTATCCCAGCAACCTGAGAACGCTTTTGATTTGGCATTTTCACTTCAGGAAAAAATTAATGATAAAGCTTTTAAGTTATATAAACTATTTTTAAGCAAAAATTGACCATGAATTTAGTCTTAATTTATTAATTATGAGAACTCAAAAACCTCAAAACAATCAAGAAGAAATGATTTTAATAATGAAAGTTGGAATTAATAAACATTTCACACTAAAATATTTGATTATGTTCAATAATATTTTTAATTAAGTAAATTTAAGAGTGGGAAAATGCTTTAAAAGGAAACAGAAACAAAACTATTGCTCATAAAACTTCAAATATCTTAAAAACTAATTTGGTAACAGATCTGAAATTTGGTGGCAAGTTTCTTTATATGGGCCACTAGAAAATGCAAAAAATGTTTTAGCCTTAAATAAAGTTAACGTAGTTTGTTTCGGGCTAATTTTGACCTCTGTGCAGAGGCTCAACTAGAATTTTTGAAATATACAACATAGAAATGGGTTTATCCATGTTTTACACACACACAACAGAGGGGAGCAATTTTAAGAAAAAAACTCCGATAATTATTTCAAATGGTTGTAACTCTGAAAATATTGTGAATTTTTCTAAACTTATAGTTGAGCCTCTGTAAAAAGATCTGAGCTATATAAAGGCAAAATAATAGAAGCATTTTTCACAAAAGGAGAACATTTTGAAAAAAAATGTTATTCTAAGTAAATTTTTTACCGAAATATTGTATTTAAATAATAATTTTGGGCAAAATGTCCTTAAAAAATATTTTATACATGTATTCTAATCTAAGTGACACTAAATATCATGAAAATTATCCATTTATGCGCTTTTTTAAAATCACGGTTCCGAACGTAGTCGAATACCTTAACGTACATCACACCCTTTACACTACACGTCTTTAGCGGCACTTGGGCTCACACTCAATGACACTCTGGTTTTGGCTCATTACCATTGCCATTAGCTTACCACATCAACTCTAAGATTTTGACGGTCAATAATTCGTTTCATTACATCAATGAGTGCCTCTTAAGATATCCGACTACGTTCGGAATAGTGATTTTGCAAAAGCGTATAAAAGGATAATATTTGTGATATTTAGTATCACTTAGATTAAAAAATGTAAATAAAATTGTTTTAAGAATAGTATTACAATAAAAAATTATTTAAGCACAATATTTTGACAAAAAATGAACATAGAATGACTAATTTTTAAAACATTCTCCTTTTCTGAAAAATGTTTCCATTATTATAATATTTTGCTGTATATAGGTTAGACCGTTGTACAGAGGCTGAACTAGAAATTTTTGAAATATATAACTTAGAAGTAGATTTATACATATTTTACGACAACAGAGCAGAGAAATCTTAAGAAAAAAACGCCGATAATTATTTCAATGGGTGGTAACTCTGAAAATAATGTGAATTTTTCAAAACTCCTAGTTCAGACTCTCTGGAGAAGTCTTTCCTTTATATAAGCAAAATATTATTATTATAGAAGCATTTTTTATAAAAGGAGAACTTTTTGAAAGAAGGTTATTCTAAGTTCATTTTTTGCCAAAACTGCGTATTTGAATAATTGTTTTTGTCCTAATGTCCTTAAAACAATTTTATACATGCATTATAATCTAAGCGATGCTAAATATCATGAAAATTATCCATTTATGCACTTTTTTAAATTCACTGTTCCAAACGTAGACGGACACCTTAATTGCAGAGTAAAATTCATCAATTTAAGACCAAGTGCCACCGATTTTCTCATAGATGGTCGTATGCGGTATGTTGGGTAAAAAGAAAAGGCATAAATAAGCAAAGTTTTCTCTGAAATCAACAATTCATTCACAAAAAAAATCTCAAGGTGATTTTATTGCATTTCAAAGACTTCGGAATAATTTTACTGATAGCAACTTAAAGAAAACAGATGTATTTTGGAAATACATATATATACGCCCGAGACAGTTAATGCACCGGTTGAGAGAGATGCATTTATGCCGGTGGAAGCTTAGTGATTATTGTCACATTTTTGTGTGTGAGTGGATTAATAACAAATTTTTTGATTTCATAACATATACCACAAACACTCTCTCTGTGTATTTTTTCAAAATTAAAAATAAACTTTTGGGAGAGAGTGTAATGAATAAACCTAATAGCATAGAAATAAATTTCAGCTATACGGATGTACTTTATCTCACAGTAATGTATTTCATTTAAGGTATCCGACTACGTTCGGAACTGTCATTTTAAAAATGCGCATAAATGGATAATTTTCCTGATATTTAGTGTCACTTAGAGTAGAACACATGTATAAAATTGTTTTGATATTTTGACCAAAAAAAATTATTTAAACACAATATTTTCGCAAAAAAATAATAATCTGCTTTCAAAATGTTCTCATTTTATAAAAATTGCTTCTAAAATAATAATATTTCGCTTATATAAACTAAAGATTTATCCAGAGAGTCTGAACTAAGACTTTTGAAAAATTCACATTATTTTCATAGTTAGCAACAATTGAAATAATTAACGGTGTTTTTTCCTTAAAATTTCTCCCCTCTGTTGTCGTAAAATATGCATAAACCCACTTCTAAGTTATATATTTCCAGAATTTTAGTCGAGCCCCTGTAGAGAGGTCTGAGATATATACTGACAAAATACTATAATAACAGAAGCATTTTTCACAAAAGGAGACTATTTTGAAAATGGGTCATTGTTCATTTTCTGTAAAAATATTGTACTTAAATAATTTTTTTATTTCAATACTATTCTTAAAACAATTTTTAAATTCATTTTCTAATCTAAGTGACACTAAATATCATAAATATTATCCATTTAGACGCTTTTGCAAAATCACGGTTCCGAACGTAGTCGGATACCTTAAGATCTTTAAAAGCATCACTTACACCTCATGACGAATCCTTTATAGAAAAATATCAAAAGTATCAGTAAAACAAAAAAAAAATACACTTTGGAAATTGCTGGTAATTATTTGACTTGATCCTTATTTCCTCCACTTTTTTCATCGGAGACAAAAATGACTGAAGCATTCTGGCAAACTGCTGAATTCACTTTTTTACAAATGAAACCTCTTTTGAGAACACTTCTTCATTCGTTATGTTCGTAATTAAGTTAAAGCTTTCGTTTGAGTGCTTGAGCGTGGAAACAAATGTGTTCCAATTAATTGGTTTAGATGCTCTTCATAGCGCAGGTGTCAAGAGAGAAAGGGAACACATGGGATTTCAAGAGGAATTGCAAATTAAGTTTTTTATTTTATTTTAAGGAAACGAAATGAAAATTAAAAGTACACAGAGAACGAAATTTGATCTAGCTAACGAATAAAAACTGTGACTGGGGGTCAGAAATATTTATTTTAATTTATTTTCATGTTTATTTACTTAAAAGATAATATGGTGTTTCTCGAGAAAATTAATTAAGGGGTTATATTATTACTTTATTTAAGGGAATGGTGGACCTTCACAATGTCAAATTTTGGTCAAAATTGCGAATTTGATTTTTTATACTAATACTATTTATTATATTTCATAGAATAGTTCTGTCAAAGACATTTATCATTTTGATTAATAATTGCAGACTTATTTTGACGTGAATACATCTTTAAAATTACTTCTATACTGAGAAGCAATTAAAAAAACGAATAATACAGTTTGATATTGCAGTTTGGGATACAGTTTGGTATTGCATCTACATATCTATCATCTCTATCCAAAATTTAATTATACCACTGGAGAGCCAAAAGCTCAAAAGAATTTATTATTTTAAGTAAGAACTGTGACTCATCACACGCGGTAAAGGGGGGAACGCCGTCGTTTTGAGGTAATTTTGAAGCGTACTGAGATTTTCATTTAGTATAATTTTTGACTCGGATAGGCTACGACGTTCGTTTTGGTTTCAATTGTCAATTCTCATCAAAATCTATAGATTGCATGTAAACATTAGAGTAAAATAGTAGTAATGAATATAATAAGGTGTTAAAATAAAAAAAAAAGTTTTATTGAAAATATATTATGTAGTCCTATACGCGTCAAAAAGAAAAGTCCAAATATAAAAATCGTACTCGGTTGGAAAGGGCTTCTGCAGAGCAATCCAATGGTACCACTAAAACAACATAAGACTGAATCAAGCAGTGCCGGAAACATAAAAGAATGAATGCAACCGAATGGATCAACGACGGTGCCAGTACATCTGCAGCTGGAGCAGTTGAAATTATGCAAGTGGATGATGAAATGAGTTCTAAATTGACACCGGACTATGTAGGCTTGAATTGTGTACGATGGTCGTTTATGAAGACACATAGGACAGCAGCTAGTGCACGTTTAAAGCAGCGTCGTTTGTCAACAATACTTTCGGATATAAATGTGAAGTGTAGGATCAGCTATGGTTTCGGCGCTCATTGAAGCCAACAAAAGAAAAACACTTACCACTGCTTAACCCTGTAAGCGGTCTGCACTTAAAGTCTTGCCATTCTTGCCATTGTAGTTCATCTATATATAAAACAAAAATTATGTACATATCTTAAAAACTAATGCACAAGTAACATTTTTAAAAAGAGTTTAAAAAATTAATTTGCTTTAAAAATATCAGTTTATAATAATTTTTATATAAAAATATATATTTAAATTGCGAAATATAATTATCATTTACTATATTGATTCCATTTTCAGATAATTAAGCTAACAATTTAAGAAATTAGTTTTAATAGGGCCCGCCCCCCTTAATACATAATACTATTGTGTTAAAATTAGACGCTTATAAAAGAAAATATTCTAAGAACATTATGTGAGAGTCAATGCATTTTTTGTTTTACTACGAATTTCTTGAATCAGTTTTCTTTTAGCTTTACTGCACTAATGTATCCTTTAAAGTAATATTATGGCCTAAGTAAGATATTGTCCGTCGTTGCAAACTCGTGGCCTGCGCTTGTCTATTCGTAACCAGTTGCCATTGAAGACCCTCAGTGTGGTGAGGCTTAAGCATGTTATACTGGATGGTTCCAAATTTATGGTACAGACATTAAGGGTAGGTACAGAACATTGTAACAATCAATTACGCACCCACTAACTGCATTGACTAGTTCTGTCCAACCGAAAAGCAGTTAGTAGGGCATCTTTTTCCTCAGCGAGCGGACTGCGTCCACCTCTGTCTTCTAGCAGTATAATGTATCTGCTAATTAATTGTTCTTTTTTATAAATTTTTCCCCTCTTTTTATTTTATGTCACCCTATCTTTATATAAGTAACTGTTCTTTATTCTGATGAGGAGGTACGTCCCTAATGTGAGAACAGGCACTCCGTAAATTACATGCTACTTGCCACTTACCTTGTAACAATCAATTATTGTATAGGAATTTATTGGAGTAAGTGACGCAATGAGACACAAACACTAAAATTTTGACAAACAGGAAAGACAAAGTGTTTATTGAAAGCGTCATTGACAAACGTAATGCTTACAATAACTCTTCATAATTGTTCAGCCCATGAACTATGAAGTCCAGTTGCAGCTCACTTTGCTTTACCTTCCATTGGCAGTCGGAAAAGATACCCGATCGGATTCAAAGCTTGTACTCGCTAAACATGGAAAAGGTGTAAGCGATTTTCGTTTAACACTCTGCAAACGGTCTGATGACTCACACTCTTGTCCAAGAGCAACGGCTCTTGCACTTAACTCTGGTCTAACAGCCTCAACATTTAAGATACTTTCTTCTAGGCTTGGACTGCGTATAGTTTTTTGTTGACCAGCATCATGTCTGGTGGCTTGGAGCAAACGTGTTTCACGAAGTTGACGATGTAACCGCTGAAAAATTCTGTGATTCGGCATTCGTCGACCAGGAAACTGCTCGTGATACATTTCTAGTGCAGTTCTGCTATTACCATTTAAACTGTAGTACATGTAATGCATGTCAGCATTCTCGACATACGTAAAGTCTCCCCATAATAAATGTCAGAACATTTGTAAATAGCGTTTTCCCCTACTGAGATGCATCCTGTTGAACTGCGGATACACATCTACTGCCCCCAATCATCAACGCAACAAGCCAATAACTCCATTTCTCTTTTGTTTCATTTCCCCTGTTTGGGACCCACCGCGTCATTTGCAGCCATACATTCCTATACGATAAATGATTATTACATTGACCTCTATCTACCCTTAAAGTTTGTACCATGAATTTGGGAACTCCCTGTATATGCAATAGGTCAAAGTCCTGACATTGTTGTGATGGGGAAGTTAAGATAGTGGGGTGCGTCAGCTCAGGTGTTCTTGTCACTCGACTGTGGTCTTAAACTACGAGGTCCGTTGCTAATAGCCCTTGCGTTGATTCAGGGTGTGGCGTTAATAAACACTCTCTTAAAGTAACATAAATGTTAAATGGAATCCCACATATCTATTAAATTAGTACATTCAAATATATCATTTTATATGCTAATTGAACATATCATTAATGGCATATTTAATTAATATTAAAGCTTAAAATTTCAGCATTACCTGCTACTCCGAGGAATAATATACATAAATTAAAATAACTCTTTAAAAGTAATGTTAAATAAACTTTGTGATCAAGCAAACCTTATTTTCAAAAGTAAATGAAAAATCATTCATTCTTTGCGGTGAAGTAGCTAAGCTATTAATCTTACAATGTCTGAATTCAGAATTGATTTTTTTTAAAAAAAAAATAAAAATCGCATGTGGTTTATAAACAGATAAAAAATGAAATCTAATTTGTTCGCTTGTAACGAATACGCAAAAATTTCTCCATTTGTTTATTTTCAAACCACATGTGTGTGTTTTCTCTCACCCGGATGTTTTGTCGACAGTAAATTTACATTTTTCGTAGACAGTTATTGCGCTTTGAAAATAATGTAATCAAAAATTCAGTTTCGAAGTAAATTTTATTATTTTTTTATTTCAATAGATATTTCGAATTTAGAGTTTTAGCCAAACATTTACATTTTACGAAAGTATCCCATATTTTTAATTTAATTTATTCCTTGTTTAAGGACAAGAAGAGTTAAATTGTAACACGGATGAGACTTAACATTTAGGGACTCTAAATGCACATTTTTTTTTTTTTTTGTTTTAACTATTCTTTAACTGGTAAACCATTTCAGAACGTTCCCTGATTTTTTATGGATTACTTTTACATAAGAAAAGTTTATTCAATTTAAAAGGTAATGCTGAGAAATTACAGCTTTTTAAAACTACAAAAAATGAGGGATAAAAAGAATTTTTTTTATGGAAGAATGAAAGAGATGGATATTTTGAGAATAGTGCACTATCAAAAAACAATGAAGAAAAAATAAGGATAAAAAAAAAACACTCAGATATTTTTAATTTAAAGCTAACAATTTTAAGTAATTTTGTGTTACATCTGAAATTAAAATGGAAATGAACTTTCGAAATCTAGGATATTTATGATTTCCTTAAGCAATCCGACTTCGTTCGGAACCGTGATTTTGCAAAAGCGCATAAATGGATACTTTTCATGATATTTAGTGTCACTTAGATTAGAATATATGTATAAAATTGTTTTAAGGACATTTTGACAAAAAAAAATTATTTAAATACAATATTTTGGCAAAAATTTAACTTAGAATAATCTTTCTTCAAAATGTTCTCCTTTTGTGAAAAATGCTTCTATTATAATAATATTTTGCCTGTATATAGCTCCGACCTCTCTATAGAGGCTTAACTAGAATTTTTGAAATATATAACTTACATGTGGGTTTATACATATTTTACGACAACAGAGGAGAGCAATTTTAAGAAAAAAACGCCAATAATTATTTCAATGGGTGGTAACTCTGACAATAATGTGAACTTTTTAAAAATTCTAGTTGAGCCTCTGTACCGAGGTCTGAGCTATATACAGGCAAAATATTATTATAATACAGCTTTTTTCCCAAAAGGAGAATATTTTGAAAAAAGATTATTCTAAATTTATTTTTTGCCAAAATGTTGTATTTAAATAATTTGTTTTTGTCAAAATGTCCTTAAAATAATATTATGCATGTATTCTAATCTGAGTGACACTAAATATCATGAAAATTATCCATTTATGTGCTTCTTTAAAATCAAGGTTCCGAACGTAGTCGGATACCTTAAGTTACTCGCAGTAAACATAAAAAAATAAACAAAATATATGAAAAAACAGAGATTGATATTTCTATAAAAATTCGAATTAAAACTGTATTTTAAGAGTATTTAATAAAGAGTAATTTAACTGTACGTATTTTTTGTGGCCATGGTACCATAGTGATCTTGATCACTTATTCACGAACAGTGTGTAATGAATTCTAACTCTAATGTCGCTGGAGAAATTAGCTTATTTAAAAACAATATAATAAAAATTTAGTGAGAAATTCTTTGACTAGAAATTCAATATATCAATTTTTCCCTTTGCTGTTGAAGTCGTACGGGTGCGAAATGATATTCTTTTAATATTAAGGTTAGTGAAAATAAACAGAGTGGAGTAGCAACAATTTTGTTGGTGGAACTAATTTTTAACTATCGTTCGTATCCTGCAAGCGAAAAATGTTCGAACGATTCGGAGGGTGATTATTTTGTATTGAAAATTAAATATGGATCAGAGTAATTGGTTGATTTGTCATGAAAGTGCTGTATTTAAAAAATACCGATTAACAGGTATCACATTCAATGACACTTTTCTTCCAAGATCTTTTTCAAGAGGTGATAAATAGGCTTTATTTAATATTATTTGCAACAACAACAAAGTGTTTTGTGAGTGGTAATGTCACAGCAGTAACAAATGCATCCTATGAAGTATGTTATATTATTGGTAATCATATGAAACTGTTTAATGATGCAGAAATTGCGAAGGAGTTTTTCTTGAATTCTTTTAATATAGTGTTTGTAACGAAAATAAAAAAAAAAAATATGAAAAATAACAATTAAAAAAGCAAAACAGGAGTTATAATATTTTGATCAATTTCCCACATTTAAATTTCCATTGTTATCTTAGTCTTAAGGTATCCGACTATTTTCGACAAATATTTCTTTTAAGACATGGATATATGGAGAATTTTTTTCTGGTTTTTAGATTTATTTAGTACATTTTAAGAACGAAAATCTAAATTTTAGAAGAAAATAAATTATTACTACTGAAAGGGGAAAAAAGGGTTAAAAATTGACAAAAAATTACACACACGAGGCCCGTTCTGTACAAATAGTAATTGAACAAATTCTCAATTTTTTCAATTTTGATGTATTACTTTGCTATTTCTTTTTGAAACGAGCTTCAGAATAAGAGATATTTTATTTTTTACAAAAACTAGAGCACTTTGTCTTAGTCATAATATGAAATTGCTTTAAAAAAACAACGATTATATTCACATAAAGAACTGTAAATTTTGTAACAAAACAGTGATTGATAAATCGGAAGGTTAAGACACTTTTACTGTTATACAGAACATACACAAAAAAAATTTCATAAAACTATTTTAAAAGCTTTTTGTGCAATCGCTCTCCCCATTTGAGGTTTTTGAAAAAAAACACACATTTCGAGTAAATTACATTTTAATGTCTGACATCTTATGTAAAGTTATGGCATCTGCTCTTAGTTAAACACTTGTAGTGTTTGTTCTAGAGCAGGGATGGCGAACCAATGGCACTCGACACAATTACTTAGGCACGTCTACTATATGAGAACGGTTAGCATTTTAGTTCAAAATAACAAATTTCACTATGAAGTATTGCGAATAAACGCGAGTGATCAGTCGCGTTCTTACAGACAAATGCCAACATTTCAGATAATCGAATGTAAAGCCTCAAGACACAAACAAAAAATATTATCTTCAAGAGGGATATCAATGCTTTTGACGCTAAATTGCATATTTTCAGAAACGATATTATTACAAGAAACTACTAGTACTTCCCGAACATGAAAAAATCAGACGAAGAAAAAGTTATTCAAGAACTTATTTACATAATGATAACCCTGATGTGACTTCATTTGATAAACTGAACTTGTCCCAATTCGATTGGAAGAAATGGAAGAATTTGAAATGCAACTGTGCTTGATTACCAGTCTAGTTCAATATGGATTCAAATTTTATTAAAACAAGAAAAAGGTTGGAATTGATTGAAACAGAAAATTAACAAGCAATACATTTAAAAATGTCAGTAAGTAACAAAATTTTGGAAACATGGAATTCGATTCCAGATACATTAAACTGTTTGAAAAAACTGGATCGTGCTTTTTTTAACCATATTTTTATCTACCTATGCCCAAGAATGATTATTTTCAGAGATGGATAACATTTAAGACTCACTTAGAAAACCATTTGGAAGATGACTCTAATTCAGCATGTGTTCTGCTAAAAATAACATTTTACAATCCTAATGTAAGTTATTTGTCATCTCATCTGCAACAACAGAAGTCAAACTAGTGTTACTTTAATTTGAATTACACGAATATCCGAAATATTTACTACTATACAGTATAAAATGTATTTTTTCAATAGTAAATAAAGTGTTTTGAGTGGTTAGTATTTAATTTTATTATTTCCCCCAAAATCAAAAGTCAAAAGTGATTGACGGACCTTCTATATCCCATTAAACATTTTTTTTAGAAAAAAGGGCATGTCGATCCAAAAAGGTTCACCACCTCTGTTCTAGTGAATGGAAAATAAAAAAAAAACTTGGTATTTTTACAAAGCTAATATGATTGCCTATAAAATAAAGTCATAAACAAAATTTGTCTGTTTTTTAAAAAAATCATGATTTTAGGGGAGTCGGATACCTTTAAGCATTTCCCCCCACCCACTTTTATCATCATGTTGCAGACAGCGTGAAATAGCTATCTAATGTATGAAGCCCGCGTTAAATAGCTTACATATGTATGCGGCCCAGCAGAAAAAAAGGTTCAGTACTAGAGGAGTGTGCAAGAGTGATATCCAATTCCGCCCCATACCATAATACCCGGTACAGGACCAGTGTGGCGGTGCATAACGCAGTTGTTCAGCATCCTCTCTCCACGGTGTCTCAAGACTCGAATCCGACCATCGTAGTGTTGCAGACAGATGCGTTACTCATCAGTAAAGACAACTTCATTCCATTCTGCCACCCACATCCTTCTTTAATCGCACCATTGGTGGCGGAGACGTCTGTGGT
>BMAV01022898.1:0-27879 GCA_019973955.1 Trichonephila inaurata madagascariensis
TTATGAAATTCTGAGAATATTAATTATTTTCGAAAGATTTTGCGATATGGATCTTTTTATCGGAAGATCCGTTGTGCAACAGTATTAAGAAAAATAAACAACTATTTTTTAAATAAGATTCTCTTGAGATATACCACACCCTTAAGAAAAAGGTCATGGCAAATTGATCAATAACTTCTTAGTGATATTAAATCATGATAGATTAAATCAGACACAATGTAAAAAAATGGCGATTTTTTTTAGACCTTGATATTACAAAACCATGTAAAAAAGTGAAAAAAAAAGAGTTGTAAATGAAGTGTTAAATACACTTATTTGCTACTTCAGAATTTTATTATTAGTAATATATAGTGTGTGTGAACCAAAAGTATTGCCTAATTATAAAAATTCATTACGAAATATAATCGTTTAAAATAACAAAGTAGCTTTTGTATCACTGTATAGGTCAGATTTGTACATTTTTGTACAATAGATGACAGGAATGCTCCTTCAAGAATGACTTAGGTGAATATTTGTAAGGAAGGTGTAATTTTCGGCCAAAATAGTGTAGATTCAAGAAAAGGTTTGGGTTTCACGAGAACAAATTCGCCCATTAATGTTCGACACAAATTTCGATATTGTTATGGATGCACAATTCCTGATTCAAATTTAATAAATCAATGGTATGAAATGTTTAAGGTATCGACTACCCTAAAATCATGATTTTTTTCAAAAATTGGCAAATTTTGTCTATGATTTCATTTAATAGTCCACCTTATTAGTTTAATAAAAATACCAAGTTTTTATTTTCCATTCACTAGAATAAAAACTACAAATGTTTTAGTAAAAGCAGATGTCTAGCCCAAAGATTCCCCAAGAGGATTAGTGTGAGGATGCGTATAAATCCGTCACAACACACCTAATGAAGTCAATACTTCAATATATTTTTTTCAAAAACAAGGGATGATGTATGTTACTTACTGAACAATTAAGACTTTTTTAACCTATTTATTTTCTTTAAAACAAAATTTTTAAAATCAATTTTTGAAAAATTGGTCTCTGAACCTAGTCAAATCCTTTTAAGAAACACTGATTTGATTGTCAACTCGATCTTTTATCGTATAATTTAATACAATCAATGTCAATTTTTCAGATAATCTCACCCACTGTTAAAACTTGCTCATCGAGTGAAATTTCCTAAATTCATTCATTCTTCACCGAACAAAAATACCGGAAACTCGATTACTTGAAGGTAATGAAACTTGATGAAATAAACGCGCAACAGAGACTGTTAATTAAATATGAAGGCTCGCGCTGTGTTTCTAAACTCTTCGCGGCGGTGCCTTTGCTCCAGTTTCTTCATTTGCATAATTTTGTAATGTAACAGGAGTCGTCTACTGCGCGACTTGAGAAGTTGCTTTTTGTTTGTAGTGCATTCGCGCAAAACTAAATTTAAATTATACGTCATGATAGATGATAGCAACGAAGATGCTGCTTCTCAAACTGGATTTTAATGGGGATTTTAATTATGCAAAGCGACGAGGGTTGACGTCCTTGGGTTTCGGCTCTAGAACCTGATCCGGCTTACAGAAATTTTTGTCTGTCTTTTCTTCTCTTTTTATTTTGTCCTGTCTGCGACCTTTCACTTGACACTAGGTTCGAGGTTGTTATCATTGCACACTTATCGCTCCACACACAAAACAGAAATTTACGATTTGTTATTATGTGATTCCTTGCAAAAGGAATATTTTTTATTGGGAAACACGTTTCTGTAAAATACAAATCGATAAGTAATAAAAACCTTTGGTGCTAAACGTTTCTAGGATTTTATGCTGGTGTTATACAGAGTTTTGTTTGTAAAAGTAAATATTTTTTTTAAAACTTTGCAATAATGTTTATATAAGAATCAATTAATTTTCAAGCTATAAGCTGATCTGTTGTTTTACTTAATCTCCAATTAAGTATTAAAAAATATTTTTAAAGGCGAAATGAAAGAAAATTTTTAATATATAGTTTCGTGCCCCCAATATTTAAATCTAGCATGATTCTCAAAACATTTTGAAAATACTCTTCTTTTGGTTTTCTGCATAGAGAAGGAAAAAAATCATTGTACTGTTTGACGGTGGAATGGATATTGTGACGTTTGAGATAAATAACGGTAGAGAGCGTGATATTGATTAATTTAAACATTTAGTTTATTTGCGTCACAGATATTATTTACAGATTATGCATAGAAGTTATTAAACTTATTGAAAGATTATTAGAGTTCAAATGATGTGGTTTGTGAGAGAGGAGTTCTCTTCGAAGGTTTCAGATCATCTCTCCCTCTCTCTGCTTCGGGGATCAGCGGCCGGCGTCTCTCTTTAGCTTCCAGTTACATCCTGCTAGTCGGGGAAAAGGGTCCCTGGTGATGCCAAATGTTGCCGGCGCTATCCAAGGCAGGACCACGCAATAACTTTAAAGTTGCAACTGCCAAATGCACATATGATGATTATTTCCACAAAGAAGTCGATTCATAACTGTGTGGCCGGAATCCTTACAATATCTATTAGAAATGCAGGATTGATTCATATGTGAGGGGGGACCTTTTTTACCTAAAGGGCTGCTGTTAGAATGCGTTAATGTAGCATCATATCCACACACACACATCTAGAGTAATTCGCACATCAAGTTGAACTTGGAACCTTTAGGAGGATGGAGGAAAATGGTAGTGAGTTTTGAGATCCTCCATACATCATTTCACGAGTTTCAAGAGCGTATCAAATTACAGGAACAACTGTCCATGCATTTAGTAATGTGCATCTGCAAGCAACCATGGTGGTGGACGACCAATATATTGACCATACAGGAGAGGTGGCAGAAAGTGGAAGAGAAATCGCGGAACTAGTTTAATATCACGGGGCACGCGCCAAGTTGTTGTTTATGTTCGCCAAAATGAGCGATAACATTGCTATATGATTACCTTGATATTTTGCAATTTTTGGAATATTACAAGTTTCCAGTACTTTTTAATTGATATTCATTATTAATGTTAATATATATTACGTAATTATTTTATTAATAATATAATATAAAAATACAATTATTATTATATTTAATAATCATATAATATTCGTTATTTTAATAATTGTCATTTTTATTATATTTATTTATAATTATTATTATGTTCTCTATGTATAATTTTATTTTGCTATTCATTTATAATTATTATTATTATTGATAATTATTTCGTTACATGAGTATTCTTACGAATAATTTTTTTAATTCAATGATGTTTTTTATTCTTTTTATAATTTTAAATTATATAATATGATTATTATTATATATAATATATTATTAAATCATATATTTAAATTTTATATATAATTACTATTAACTTATATTATAAGATTATTATTATGTACTATATAATATTATTAGTACATTAACTTTTTATTATTATATTGTTATTCATTATTTACTGATTGACCTTGATTATTCTCAATCTCTTCCTATACTCTTCTTTTGAAATAAAATTTTAAAAAAATTTTTTTTAATTATCTTCCTGACGTTTTGGGTCCCGCAGGCCGCCATTTTGGGATTCCTTGCGACAAAAAGCCTGCTTGCGTCATCCCCGTGATATCAAATAGCAAAATTTAAACGCATGCAATAAACATTGGGTGATCAATACTAGATTTTAATGTGGTCTGGAAATTACATAATTTTATTCTATGTGCACGATGACCAACGCGGTGTCATTTACCCCTGCTTATCGAAGACGTTATTTCCTATAGTTTGGGAAGAACAAGAACTGAAAAAGTCATCAATGAAATCGAATGAGCAAGAATTTATTACCATTGGTATTTTAGACCAGTGATCCCCAACCCAGGGCCCTCGGATTGGTCTGTGGATCAAATGGCATCGGGTCGCCAGAGGAACATTAAATTATTCTTATTTTATTTACTGGGGTGTATTTCTTTTGAAATTTGAATCGAATTGATGATCCCTTTAAAAAATTGTTCTTGTATTTGCAATCACTGTGAAAGGGGGATATTTAAAGGGGGCAGTAATTTGTGAATAGCATGCACAAATTTCATACACGTGAAATTGAATTAAATCTTAAATTCCGTTCTTCACATGATGTGGAAGTTAGGAAAGTAGAATACCAATTAAGGTATCATACTCCTTTCATTAAACCAGGGGAATATTGATTATCACCAATACAGCCTTATTTATTTCTAGCAAATATTTTTTAAAAAAATAAAAAAAAACCTTGATTTTGAAATTTCACCCCCGGTAGTTTAATGCCTTTGATTTTTGAGTCAAAAATAGAATTAACACCATATATCCAAATCAACATTATGCCACAATTGTCATATATTTCAATTGATAAAACCTGCTATACAATTTAAAATACCGCCTGGTAATATCGTAATTAATTGTTATCATGAACCAAAAGTTGTAACAAATTCTTTATCCTTATGTGTTATATTGGTAGTAATTTCAAAAAAATTTTTCCCCTGATAAATTTTTTAATTAATATATTTATCTTTTTGTTTCATAGATGTTTCCCCGCTTATTTGAAAAGCGTGCCTGCCAGATCTGACGGCATAAGAATCTGTGGTTGTCTCTACAAAGGTTACCAAACTGAGTAAGTTTGTTTTTTCCTCTTTGTAATTACGACGAATAATACGGGGAGCATTAATTGATTTAGCTACATCCGTGAATGGTTTCGCCAATTGTGTTGAATGAAAAAGAAACCCAATTGCGACTTTGAATGCATGAAATTGAAAAAAAGAGTTTAATTTTTCTAGAGTATCTTTGAATAATTAAGCTCGACTTGAAAAATGTTTTCTTGTGAAAATCTTCTTTAAGATTTTCATCGGAGGTTCTTACGCTTTTTTTTTTTTCTTTTTTTTCAATTCTCCCCAAGCTCACATTCTCTATATATTTTTATTTATCTTCGTGGAATTTTCAATCGTTAAAAAAATCTTTTTAAAAGGCTCATTGAGTAAAATTTAAAACCATGATTTTTTGGATCACAATGCAGTAATTTAATCAAAATTAATAAAAATTTAAATTGTTTAAAAATAATTATTCAAGAATTACAAATACAGCCAGTTGGATCTTTTGGCGACTTGGCAAAACTTGAAAAGGTTTTTTTTCAATTTTAAAACACTCATTTGAGCTGAAAATTTTTTATAACTAAGTTTTGGGAGAAACGTATTTTATGATATAATAAAATTAATACCACTTAATGTTGGATTCTGTCCTTTTTTTCATTTTATATTAGTTGTAACTATTTAATAAAAAGTAGCTAAAATAAAATTTTCTTTTGTTGATCTAAGTAGGAATTGGCTTAAATTTTTCTCTTCATATTACTTGTTTGTCGAAGATTTGTTGATCTGTTTTGAATTTTTCGTAAGGTTGCAAACAAAGAAATGTGGATTAGTAACATCAGAGAAAACAAAAAGTTTCATTTTTTAAATTTATTTTTAAAAATAAAATGTAGGTTTAAAACACTTATATTGCCATCTATTTCATCTTTTTTGTGAAATTATAAAAATATCTTCAATTATGTAGTCATCGATCATTTTCTTCGATATTATTTATTCTGAAGATTTTAATTACTATTGTTAATAGAATTGTGTAATAACGAAAGAACGACATCATTATTTTTAGTCCCGCATGAAATGAGTTTGAGTATTGCAATTTTCTAAACCTGTACAACTTCTGTTTTAATTTAGAATTTTTTTGCGAAATGCTTTTTTTTTTTTTTTAAAACTTCTTATACCTACAATTAATAATTATTTTTCTTTTAAAGTACTGTCTTGATTGTGATTCATAACTGGGGAAATTTTAATAATTTTTTTTTTAAAGTAATATTCAAAAAAATAAATGACGTGTCAATGTGAGAAAAAGTAAAATAGAAGATGAATAATGGCGCGAAATTTCCTAGTTTTATTGAATATGTTTCGGTTAACAAAAATTATTCTATTAAAGGAAGAGAAACAATTATTTGCCGATTATATAAGGTAATGTTTTTAACACAATTAATATTAGGGTTAAAATAGTTTTCTTTGAAACTGTGCTGAAAGAGAAAAGGCATTATTTAGAAGCAAGGAACAATTAAACTTAACTTTAAATACATTTAACTTAAAAAAACTGTTTTGCTGGAAAAATGAAGAAAATTGCAATGTGTCTAATACAGTGTTATTTGGATCAAGGATAATAAATATCCGTATTCATCTCCACTTTACCTTTTTTTTGGCAAACCATTTTTAGGATTTCTCCGCCAACTTTTTGCCAAACACGATTAGGTAATGTATCTTAATTATTAACATTCATATATTTTTAATGGTTTCCCCCTTAATGGGACCCAAAATTGGCGCCTCTTTGCCCCGCTGTAGGGCTTTAAAACTTCTTTTTTTTTTTGATTTGAGCTTTTTTTTAATTCTTATTGTGTATTATTTAGTGCTGTTTTTGGGTGGGTGAATTGCTATGGGACTGTGTGAGCATTAGTCATTAATACTAATGCTTTTCTCCCCCCAATTTTTTTTTTTTTTTTTAAAAGCCCGGAACAGTATGGGTATTAAAAAACGATAAAGCTTTAAAAAAATATTTATTTTTTGGAGCATTTTGGTAAAAACAAGCAATATAAAAAAAATGTTTTAAGCAATTAATAACAAAAAAAAAATATTATTTCTACTTTTATTAAATAGTTATAATTAATATAAATATGTATATACATATGATAGAATCACAACATTAAGTGGTAAATAATTTTTATTCATTATCATTAAAATATCGTATTACCATCCAAAACAATCGTGTCTATAAAATTTCAGTTCAACTGAAGGCTTTAAAACGTGAGAAAAAAACCTTTTCAAGTTTTGACACGTTGCCAAAAAGTTCGCTAAGTCGTCAAAAAGGATGCCAATGTGGCTGTCTGTATCTGTAATTCTTTAAATAATTAGTTTTAATCAATTAATCTTTATTAATTATAATTAAATTACTGTATTGTCATCCAAAATAATCATGTATATAAAATTTCAGCTCAATTGAGAGCTTTAACATGTATTTTATTAACGATTGAAAATTCCACCAAGATAAATAAATAAATATATAGAAAGTGTGAGCTAATAGTAGGATCTGAAAAATGACCGCTTCACAGGTTAACTGTATTATGGAGTAGCTTTCTGCCAACATTTTTAGATATATTTCATTTTTGTTTCATATTGATTTACTGATTCCTCGGGAAGGGGGTGGACATTAATGTCAGAATTTTCGAAGGTAAAATAATTCTTTTAAAGAGAATTTTAAGGATTTGTCGATAATTTTTCCTCTGTTTTTGAAATTTCTATCATTGACACATGCGGTTGTTATAATTTTGTGGGAAAGGCGCTTAAATAAGATACCGAAAAAAAACATAGTTTTATCCGAATTTCAGCAATTTTTAAAGAGTAAATATTATTTAACAAGCTTCAAACAAGGTATACATTCCATATCATGCCAGGTGGATTAAAAGAAACTCTTGGGAGATATGAAAAAAAAAATTGTCGCTGCATTCTCATGGTCCTGTTGCCACAAATCGATGAAGTCGGGAGTTTAATTTTAGAAAAAGGCTCTGCTTTTTTCACGAATGTTTCCAAAACTATTCCCTAATGGATTTCTCGACCCCAGTGTATATATCTCTGCGTTCCAAAAAGCGAAATAGCTTTTCTCGGAAAAGGTATGTTGAGAAAGAAAGACAACAGTGGGGCACAAATAACTTCATGGAGCGAAATTTTCCCCTTCTCCCTTCAAAAGAAGAGCAGTAAAACCGAGGAAAATTTGTTAAGTGTTTTTTTTTCCCTTTTATATATTAAAGTCCTCCCCCCCTTTTTTTTTTCTTACGATATTTGCGGCATATTGCCGTGCTTTAAGTGAAACTTTGGTTCGTCTAATTCTAAAATTTAAGAATTTGTCGTTCTGGGTGGAATTAAAAAAAATTGTAGATAAAAAGTAAAATATTTTTATTGGGGACTTTTTGTGCTTGTATATTTGTTCATAAGATTTCTACAAAATAAAATACAATATAACGAAAGTCTTTCTTCCCTTCAGTGGGTCTAAAAGGAATACCACGCTTGCTTGGGAACTAAACACTGGGGGTTCCACGTCTGTCTGACCACCTGATCGGAACATCTGCTCATGCACTTCAGTGCCGAAGGTCATGAAAACTGAGATGCGCACAGTAGTCCTTATCCCACATGGGCTGTTTCGCCACTGAGTTTACTTTAGTGCAACAAAAACCTAGTTGCTGAGTAGGGAATTTTGTGGCTTACTTTTGCTCAGCTCAGGTTTCGTCCTCGTCACCTGACAAATGTTCAGATTTACAAGGCCCGACTCAATAGCCTTCGTATTGCTTTTGCTTGCGATGTTTATCAAAAATTAAATCAAGTCTTGATTACATCTAAGATTAAGGCACATGACTTGAATATGGCTTGAAAAGTTCTTATTTTGTGTATTACTAAAATTTGGATAAGGAAGGACAATTTCAGGTGTTACCATTTTTTAAATAAGTTCGTCTTTCAAAATAAAGTGATCCGTCTTCAATTTTCTTCTGATGAAGTGAACAGGGTGGCATCAATGGTTTTAGGCATCGGTATTAATAGCTTATTAATGCTATAACAATCAAATTCTTGTATTTGAAAGTTATTAGAGATTGCAAATTATTAATAGTTATTAAAGAAAATTGTTATTTACTGTCGATCATTATTAATTTCTATCGATGCTCAAAGTCTACACGTTGGTACAGGGGGTTTATACGGAGAGTGGATACCAGCTCAAGTGTCATCTCCTCATCACTTCTCTGTGTTTCAAGAGGTTCGTCGCCAAAGCACTCGTGTAGCTTTAAAGTATGGCGTGAATAAACAATAAATAAATCAAATAATGAAATAACTGGCTTAGAAATATATCGAAATCTTACCATAATTAAATATTTTTATTTAAATTTCATATAAAAAGTTATATTGTCAAGAGTTTAAAAAAAAATAAAAGTTATATGGTTAATACAGCTTGCATCTATAATTTTTTACCATATGATCAATATTCACTTTAAATAGCCGCTGTAACCTAGTGGTAATAGTCACGATTTCGTGGCTTGGGTTGAGCTCTAGTGTCATTGAAGACCCACCTTGTAGAGGGGCTGATGTACGCGAAATCTGTCGTGGATCAAATGTCCCTCCATGAGGTGGTTTAGAGAGGGGATAATAGCTCAAGTTTTGTCCCCGTCACTTAAACATAGTTCAAAATTAAGAAGTCCGTCGCCAGTAGCCCTCGTGTTGCTTTATATAGTCCAACTTTAATAAACATTTATTCAATATTTACTTTAAATAGTTATTCTAATCATAAATTTATTTTTTTATTGCCTTAATGTGGGTGGTTTAATTTTTTTAGTTCTGAAACTTTACAGATACATGAAAAAATATTAGTATCTCGTTAATTAATTCTGATATTAATATTTTATGTATGATTTTCTATAAGTGATTTTTAAAAACGTGTCCATCGCTAATCCCTGGAGCGTCTTGCATAATTTACGAAATTTATTCCAAGGAAATACTTCCGTGGTAATTTATGGGGCCATCAAAATAAAGCGATTAAGTCATTCGTCTTTCAGATGTACCCGAGAGAATAATGCTGTCGAAAGTTGTGTATGTTTAACTAGGCGATGAAATGAATATGCTGTTGACGTGGAAAGGCTGCTACATTTTCGATTATTTGGCTTTACAAATTTATTAACGGATTACTAAAATCGGTAGCTTAATTCATACTATCTTCTTTAGTACAAGGTTTTTATTTATTTTTCTAAAATGCGTGTTTATAGTTAACTACATACCTCATTGTGATGTCGTGATCCCCAAGTTTACTTAATTCCTGGGTAGTAAAAGTAATCACACAGCTGTGGTAAATACGACACAAAAAACGAGACTGCTCCAATAAATCATTGTACTTACAGAATCGGTTCCCCGTGACAGTATCAACTTCAAAGTAGTTTCCTTCAGCATTCACATACTTCTGCATTCGGTGATGCCATTGATGGTAACAGTTCTGGAACGAGGTTTTATAAGTCCCTTTAGGAGATTCTTCGTTTTTGCCTGAACCTCTTCAGATGAGGTAAAATGGGTTCCCTTTCAGCAAGATTTTACTGCAGGAAATAAAAAATAGTCGCATGGGGCCAAACTGTGTGAATACATGAGAATGCCCTAATATATAATATTTTTTATTGGTCAGAAATGCTTATAGAAGTTTTCCTACTGTTCGGAAGCATGATTTTAAAAGGGCATAAATGGATACTCTCTTTCATGATATTTAGTGCCACTCTAGAGCTGCATATAATAGTGCTTTAAGGGGACATAGGAGAAAATATTTTACATAGATTTTGGCAAAATTATCTTAGAATAATCTTTTTTCCAAATGGAAATAGTTTGAAGACATTTTGCCTGTCTATAGGCTCAGATCTCTGTACAGAGGCTCAACTATGATTTTTGAAAAAATTCCAATATTTTTAGAGTACAACCATTTGAATGGGCCAATTATCGGCGTATTTTCTTAAAATTTCTCTCCCTCTGAAGCTGCAAAAACATGGATATAAACTGACTTCTTGAGTTAAGGCATTTCCCGTAATTTAGTTGGAGCCTCTGCAAAGAGGTAGTCTGAGCTATATACAGGCAAAAATATTACCACAATAGAAGCATTTTTTAAAAAAAGAGAACATTTGGAAAAAAGGTTATTCCTAGTTAATTTTTTGCCAAAATATTGTCTTAAATACTTTTTCTCGTAATGTCCTTAAACATTTGTATACATGTATTCTAATCTAAGTGGCACTCCAAATATCATAAATATTATCCATTTACGCGCTTTTGCAAAAATCACGTTCCGAACGTAGTCAGGGCCGTAGAACGAACTACTGTTTCTAAAAATAGCCATCCATCTCGCCAATCCTGATCTTTTTCTCCTAATTTTTTCACCAGTACTTCCTTGAAATAGTGTTGATTAACAGCAGTCTGATCCCTGGTGTGAGTGGAAACCCACCCATATCACGAATTTTGGCTATGTTTTTGGTTCTCAGCAGGTTCAGTATATCTCTTCTACACTAACCCTTCGCTCTAAAAACTTTTTATACCACTCAGACACAAGTGGACGAGACAAAGTTTCACCCTATAAGCTTCGGTTAATATTTGAAATGTCTTTGAGGCTGATTTATTGTTTCACAAGAAACTTCGCAGTTGCACGTGTTCACTCAATGACGCAGTACTCCCAACTGACCTGATCGATTAAGGCGAAACAGGCCCCATGGATAGAGGAGGTGTGTGGGATGACGTCACTAAAACAGTTGTTGCCAACTCTACTCTTTTCCAAGTTACACACTTAGTCTGGTTTTATTTGTGTCATACCTTTGTATGTGAAATATTTGTTTGTAACTTGCTATTTAAGGTATCCGACTACGTTGGGAACCGTGATTTTAAAAAAAAGTGCAGAAATTGATAATTTTCATGATATTTAGTATCACTTAGGATGGAATGCGTTACGAAATTATTTTAAGTCATTTGGATAAAATTATGAGGTTATATTTCGGCAAAAATTAACTTTAGAATAACCTTTTTTCATAAATGTTCTCCTTTGGTGAAAATGTTTATTATAATAATACTGCTTTGTATATAGCCTGCCAAACCTCTGTACGAGGTTCAACTATGAATTTGAAAAATTCACATTATTTTCATAGAGTTAAAATCAATTGAAATAATTATTGGCGTTTTTTCTTAAAATTTATCCCTTTGTTGTGTGTAAAACATGGATAAACCCAATTTCTAAGGATATATTTCAAAAAATTTTGTTGAGTTTCGAAGAGGTCTGAGCTATGTACAGGCAAAATATTATTGTAATAGCATTTTTTCACCAAAGGAGAATATTTTGAAAATGGGTCATTATACATTCATTTTTGTCGAAATATTGTACTTAAATAATTTTTTATTGTATTACTTATTCTTAAAATAATTTATACATTTTCTAATCGAAGGACACTAAATATCACAAAATATTATCTATTGAGTATTGCTTTTTAAAATCACGGCCTGAACGTAGTCGGATACCTTAGCGGAATTATTGCTGCATCTTATTTTCGTCTTAGAGTTTCCTGATAAGCGGAGAACATTCAAAACCAACTTACAAATGCAATTTGTGTTTTTGAATAAAAAAAATAAATCTTTATAGTAAACAATATAAATAATAATTAATGTTCAACAATAGCAACCAAGGATACAGTATAAAAATCTGGATTTTCAAGAAATTGGGAGATCCGCGACGTATGACAATTTTTATATCGAATCCTACGCGTATAATTCAATCAGAAAATCGAACACTTCGCTGAGCCGTGAACATTTGCATAAAAGAAACATCTCCCCATCCACACAGCCGGCCCTTCTAAATTGAATTCCATTCTTCTCCGTGTTCTTAACACTGAGATTCTTATGAAATCACAGCGGGGGAGCGGAAGATGGCATGATTCCTATTCAAAACCCACGTGAGGGTGGGCTGTTCTTTTATGGAGGCTTTAAATTACATCACGTGCCGGGGCTGCGTGTCGCGGAAACTGATGTCCTGCGCCACCCTGCTACTAGGGCTCTAACTCATTCCGCCACATGTTGTAGTTCAGTTAGAGTTTTTGTCTCCCCAGTTTCTGCGCGAAACGTGGAAGAAGACAAAGGATGGTGGGAATATTGTATTGAGTTGTGTGATTGTATGAAAGATACAGTGAAATATGTTTAACGCGGAAACGCTTAAGGTATCCATCCGACTACCCTAAAACCATGATTTTTTTTCAAAAAATGACTAATTTTTTAATGATTTTATTTTATAGGCCATCTTATTAGCTTAATAAAAATACCAAGCATTTTATTTCCCATTCACTAAAACAAAAACTACAAGTGTTTTAATAAAAGAAGATGCCATTAATTTACACAAGAAGTCAAACTTTAAAATGCGTTTTAATCGAAATGTGTTTGTTTTTTTCTCGATAAACTCAAACGGGGACAACGATGGCTCAAAAAGTTTTGAAAATAATTTGCTGAAATTTTTTGTGAATGTTTTGCATAACAGTAGAAGTATTTCGATCTTCAGATTTATCAATCACTGTTTTATTTCAAAATTTACAGTCCTTTACGTGAATATAATCATTGTTTTTTCAAGCAATTTCATATAGTCACTAAGACAATGTGCTCTAGATTTTGTAAAAATTAAAATATTTACTATCCTGAAGGTCATTTCAAACAGGAATAACAAAGTGACACATTAAAATTGAAAAATTGAGAATTTGTTCAAAAAAATTTTGTACAGAGTGGGCCCCGTTTATGCAATTTTTTGTACATTTTCACCAGTTTTTTCCTTTTTAATATTAATACATTTTTTTCAGTTTTCAATTTTATGATTTTTTCCTTAAAATATACTAAATAAATCAAAAAATCCCCATATCTCCAATTTTTCAAAAAAAAAGTTGTCGCAAGTAGTCGGATACCTTAAAACAAATATCGGTTAACACGAAATAATATTACAGTCCCGTCAAACTACTATGTATTTTCGTGCAGTTTTTTTTCCTTTTATCCCGTAATGTGAAAATCTCTTAACACGAAAAATTTTCCGTGTTAAGAATGATATAAATACGGAAAATACCCGCCGTGGATTGGACTGTCTACTGCAGTGATTCCCAAAGTGGTCTATATGGACCCTAGGGGTCTATGACGACTTGCAAGGGGTCCACGTAAGCAAAAAAATAATTTGGGGGTCCATGAGGAGTAAATGGGGGTCTATGATAGTGGCTCTCATTAAACAAGATCGTGATTTCAATATTTAAAATTAATCAGGTAGGAACCAGATTATACCTTTTAACAGATTTATTTATTACACTTAATGAGAGGTTAATTTGCAGTTATAAGGTGAAAGCATAAGTTTTATTTAAACAGGAAATATTTCAGCGTTTCTCTTTTCAGAATTAAGCTTAAGCAGTATAACATTGAGAGGTCGTGAATTTTCTCAATTTGTCACAGACAATCCGCCAAGAAGTTTTCATCTACATTAAGCATTTGAATGCCCTTTATTTAGATTTTGAAACTAGGTTTGAGAATTATTTGACTATGGTTTGTATAATCATTGTCACACAATCAATTCATATGGTCACATTGAAAAAAAAAATCATTTTACAATAGCAACTCATCGAAATTGGCACTAACGAAGATCTTAAAGTAAAATTTAGAAACAGATACCACAGCAATTATAACTTTTAAAAGACATACCTGTTACGGAATATTGTGAGAAAGTTTTTAATTGCTTTTCCTAGTTAGGAGTTTCAACACGGTTACCAATCTCTAAAACAAAAACAAAAAAGAAAGGGGGAATTGGTCATATTACTAACAGAGGAAATTTAGGGTTAAATCAGAAAAGATTGATACCATATGTTGAAAATTTGTTATTGAAGCACCCAGATTCATACCTCCCATCAAAAGTATTTGTTTGTTGGCCGGCTACTTTATGTATTAATTAAATTTTAATCTAACTAATTAACATGTGCTTCAAGTTTTGAAAACTATGCTTCAATACAGTGAGAAATTTAATTCTTTTAAAGTAAGTAGCTCTATACTAGCTGACAAAGACATTTAAGTTGATAAATTTGTAAAAATTCCAAGATTACGTAAGCAGGGGTCTACCCCCAAACCAAAAAACATGGAAAAGGGTCTATGAGGCAAAAATGTTTGGGAACCTCTGGTCTAATGTATCATCGGAAGAATTCGGTGCAGTAAATGAAAATGTGTGTACAGAACGAATTAAGGCAGACAAAGACATTTTAGAGTTTTTTCAAAGCTCAAAGCATATCATTGATGCTGATTCTGACGAAAAAACTGAAATGAATAAAGCAGCTCTTGTTCCCACGTCATCCGAAATGAGGAACATCATGAAAAGTATGCTCAGTTATTTAGACGCACATTTCAATGGTAAAATGAATAAGAAAATGGACGGTATCGAACAATTTGATGCTATAAAAAGACATTACACACACAAAAAAAAACTATCAGATTATTTTCCTAAAACTCCATAAATATTTTTTTTTCAAAAAAACTTGAAAATTTTGTATTAAATTTCTTTAAGTTCTTGTGATTGGTTTTGCTTCATTGATTTTTATTTAATACATACACATCTATGTAAATAAAATGAACTCTAATATAAACTTAATTTTGTAGATATCTGTATGTATTTTACAATATTCTTTAACACGAAATTCTTTTAAAACCAAAAAATATTTCAGTTCTCTCAGTTTTGTGATAAGCGATTTTCACTGTACATCGTAAAAGAAGGATGCATTTAAAAAATGGCTTGTCTGATTGCGTTATGGCAGTTTTGGAAAAAAATCTGTTGATTGTTTGAAAAATCTTTTTTTAAAGTTGGTTTGTGTTGTAGAAAATAATCGAAAATGATGATAAAATTTTCAAGAAAAAACATCAAAAAGTAATACTTTTTGCTAACCTGGCAAAAAAGAAAAGCACGAGGTAATTCTAAATTAGCTTTAATCTTCTAATCAATAATGACGCCTTATATGCGAGCTCTTTTCGTTTAAGTATGTATTAATTATTGATTGTTAAAAACCAAAAAGAATTTTTTCCCCATGTTTTACTCATGAAAAATTCACGTTTAATGGGTGATGAGTAATTTTTAATTAAGGTATAGCATACTTTTTTTTTTATTCAGGGTTTTTTTTCTTTCTCGCTTCAGGCAAAATTCTTAGAGTTATACCTTTGCTCTTTATCCTTTTTTATACGTTTAAACCTTCTGTACTTACATCACCGAAAATTTTATTTTTGAGCTGTTCATCTCTTTTGTAGGTATTAAGCGGAAATTTCTTTTCTCTTATATTTCTGTCCACAAAGAAATTGGCCCCGGTAGATTTGTGGTTATGGTCACAAACACACGGCTGACATACGATGAGTTCGAGTCCTGGAACCTTAGAGAACCAACCGTGTAGAGGAGCTTATGCACGTTAAATCTGTCGAGGCTCAAACGTCCTCCCGTTGGTGTGGTGTGGAAGTAAGAAGAGGAGGTGCCAGCTCAGGTGTCGTCCTCGTCACTTGACCATGGCTCAAAATGACGAGGTCCGTCGCCAAAAACCTTCGAGTAGTTGAATAGTGCGACGTTAATATTCATTCATTCACTCACGCCACATTTTGAAAAAAAAGCGAGGGTTATTGGTGAATAATGGTCAAGTGCCGAGGACGACACATGAGCTGGCACCCCTTCTACTAACTTCCACGCCATACCAATGGGAGGGCTTTAAACCTCGATAGGTTTAGGACTCGAATTCATGACCCGCCGGTTATGAGTTCATGACCTTAACCACAAGGCTATCGAGACATTTAACTTCATCGCAGAAATTGGTTTAAAATGATGTGAGTTACATCTCCAATAGCTATTAAAGTTGCTGTTTTTTTAATTCCTATATAAACGCATACTAAAATCAAAAATAATACGTTTAACATGAGAAATGCTTAAAGAGACAAAGTTTAATTTTAGTTACAATTAATATCGCTGCTTTAACATATCCGTCAGTAAATTTTTCTTCATTAGCTTTTCTGTATGTAAATTTAATGCAAGGTGTTTGCACGTACGAAAGGGAGCGATTTCTTTAATTGCTTATCAATTTTTATCTCCTTTCTCCTCTTAAGTGTTAAGGAATAAACTTAGAAAATTTCGAAATCCAAAGTTTTGACATCTGTCGTTTTTGCCGTGAATTTCCCCTCTGTTAGGGAATTTTTATCTTCTCCAAACTGTAAGACTTTTGATCCTCGATGGTATCATATTGTTGCGGAAACTCGTTGCTCGACAAAGGAAGTAGAAAATTTGCATCAAGTGAGTCTTTTCCAACATTTTGAGTTTATTCTTTTTGAACTAGAATCGTGTCACTCAAAAGTATTTAATAAAAACTCGTGAAGGGGGGGGGTAGAAGTCTGAAACTGAGAAAACTCTTCCGAAATAAATTTCTGCTGAATTCCTTCGGGGTTGAAGCTCACCTTTCAAAACTTGCTAATTATTTCCTATTTTTTTTATATATAATTTTGAAACTATAGCTTTTTGAAAAATTCAAATTAATTTTTGCAGTATGATTGACAGTCTGACAGCATTTACTTGATGTTAATACTCTTGAAATCTAAAATGAGATTCATTTCCTCTCGAAGCCCAGTGGCTGATGTGTAGCATATCGCGCTTCAACGATTCAGATCCGGAGCTCAAACCCTGAGCTGGGCATGATCGACTCAGCCTTTCATTCCTTTTATTGGGTAGATAAATGAGTACAAGCTTGCTTGAGATCTAAACACTGGGGGTTTCGCATCAGACTGACCACCTGAGCGGAACATGTGCTCATGCACTTCACTGCCTAGCCGCCCATCCGGTATAGGGGTTGGCGACGCTGACTTCTGTGCCGTAGGACCTGGGGTGGAATCCCGGAGAAAACATGGATGTTTGTTGATGTTTAGTGCCTCTGCGGCATGGGGGTAATCTAAATAACCTCTCTCGTGAGTCCTCTTGTGAGAGGGTAGAAGGAAAAGAGGTGGGTGGCCGTGACCCCCGGGTGTTTTCTCTCTAAATTGGGGTAAAAACGAGTTAAATCGTACTGTCACCTGTATGGTGCTCAAGGCTACGACCAACGACAAGCGTACATCTAGAAGTCCAACCTGTCTCAGGCTTTGGCAACTTTTCTTCCTTCCCTTCACGAAGGACACGACAACAACGACCTGAGTGCCCAAGGTCATGAAAATAGAGAGGGGCACAGTAGGCCTTGGGTCCTCATGGGCTGTTGCGCCACTGAGTTTGGTTTAATTTATTCATTGTCTCTAAACGTGACACTGTGAAATAACTTCAGGGCTAATAGTGACGGTAATATTAAGCAACAATTAAGTGATCAGGACAATATTTAAGTTGTACTTCCACTTCCTTAAGACTGTAGTGGTCTCGAACTCGTGATCAGCATGGTTTCGAGCCTTAGACCCGACGCTAAGAGGGGCTGTTGCATGATAAATGTCATGGTTCAAAGCTCTTAACTTTGGCTAGATCTAGGACAGTGGACAGCCAGCTCAGGTGTCGTACTCGTCATTTGATCGTGGTTCAAACTTACGAGGTCCGTTGTTAAAAGTACGAGGGTTGGGGCATAAGTCATGGCAACTATGTACTTTTTTTCTTGTACATATGCGAACGGATCACAAACGTATATGTGACGTGTGGAAGTTCTGCAGACATAGTGTGTATGCAGAACATCAGATAGCTCTGTGATAGCTGGTAGTAGCTCAGTGAGGGCTGTGAAATCAGTCAGTTGTGTGTGGTGAGTGCCGTGAAAGATGGAAGTAACCCTTGTTGAGCAGCGCGCTTACATCAAAATAGCCGTTCTCCGAGAGAGAAATGTGATGAAATGTCACAGTGAATTAGTCTAAGCCCTTGGGAATAATGCCCTACCATACCGTACAGTAGCACAGTGGATAGGAAAGTTTCGGCAAGGATGTGCATCAACCAGTGATGAGCAACGTTCGGGACGACCGGTCAGTGTGCGGATCGACTTGGCACGTGCCATCATCGAGCAGCTCATGGATTACATTAAGGGTCATGGACTACATTAAGAGTCTTTAGGCCCAGGTTTGTCATGTCAACTTTATGTGTACTGTGTTGTCATTCTTTTGCACCGTGAAGGCCATATTGCCCTGTATACTACCGTAATAAATTAGTGTGTTATGATGTTTCAGTACTATTAATTGTCCACACGTGTAGTTAACACCTTGAACTTTCGTCTGTATATGTCACATTTTCTAACCGGACTGGTATCTTCAAGAAAAAAAATAGTTGCCATGACTTTTGACCCAACCCTCGTGTACTACAAATGTCATTAAACATAATTTGTAATGATGCTTTACTTTTTTTAAGTATGACAAAAAAAATTTTACTTCAATAATTTTTGAAAAATTACACACATTTTAACTTTTTAATACCGGTTGATTCAAAAATAATGTGACCAATTTCAGAGCATCATAAATTATCATTGAATTGTTATTTACATGAAATTTTCAATGTGGTTTCTTTTATCATAGTACACGTTTAGGCCAAGCCAAAAGAACTTTTGAGGGGGTATTTTTCCAATTTCCTCTTTGATTGCTTTTTGAAGCCCTGGAAGCATTCTGACTTTACGTCTATATCGTTATTTTTTTAAGTATCCCCATAAAAAATAATCGCAAAGAACACAGTCAGAGGGGATGGTGGTGGCAGCCATTTCTAAGAAGGAAGAATATTTATTTTTTTATTTTTCACCCATTTTATAGTCGATTTTGTAGTATGAGTTGGTGCAGAATCCTGGTGAAAAACAAAGTTTCCTTGGGGTGGGGGTAAAGACGTTTACTTTCTTAGATCACGTGCTTTAAAACTTTATTCTGATAGTATATAGCATCACACTTTTAGATTTTAGTTCTACAAAAAATATTTTTGTTAAGCCTCGAGAGGACACATTCCCAAGCATACCGTAACACTTATAGTTGTTTGAAGTTACACGAAGTCTGTTGGAGTGAAAGATCTTGTAGTTTTTAACCCCGGTCAAGTAATGATGACGATACTTCAGCTGGCTTCACACTCTCCAAACTTCCACACCCTGTCAATGTGTGGATTTTAAATTTTGACAGACTTTCCGTGAATCAGCATCTTTGAAGTCGATGGTTCTTCAGTGGCGCAAGGAACCCACAATTCAAGAACGTTATAAATTTTAAGAGTTTTTTTTTTTATTTCAATCCGAAAGAATTTTACTAAAAACTCTAATGCACCATTTTACCTGTTAATCAGTCGTTGCAAGTGCATTTTGCACCTGGTAAAAAGTGCTATGCAGTTTGAGAAAATCCCTCTCTCTAAGCATGCTACTTTCTTTTAACTAATAGGATATACAACAGCCCTTTTTTGAAACGTTCCCATCAATGAACAGGAAATCGCACACCATCAAATGGATCGCGGTTCTCGTGCCACCTTGTCGCCAAATCGACGTTCCAAAATGGTGTCACTGGCGTCCGGATTTGACACGCGAAACTACAGACACGCACTCTCACGTCGGGAGGACCATTTTTCATATTCCAAAATCATAAATTCTTAATCCACCCTCTTCTGTGCGCATTCCAGAGTGGGCCTCCTCCCCCTCCCTCTTATACCCTCTAGCCTACGCACGCGCTGTGGAATTCGATTTCGTCTCCCCTTGCCCCCCTGTACGTGCGTTTTATCTTTTTTTTACATATCGTGAAGGATATAATGACGATGGATTCTGTATAATTAATTTCTGAAGGTTCTCTTCTCTGGAATGAGTCGTTGAATTTTTCACGAAAGAAAATCTTATCGATTTCTTCAGTGTTTAAAAAAAAGTGTGCGGGAAAATTTAGATTGAGGATGTGTCAGTTCTTTTTTTTTAGTATAGAACGTGGACAGAGGTCAGTCCTGCAACATATGTAACGAGTTGCTTTAATGTTACAGTTGCCTGGAGAAAATTTTGGATTTTGAAGAAAAGTTTCTCATGGAGACTGATGAGTTGAAACAAAGTTCATGTAAAAAATCCCTCTTATTGTTAACATATCGATCGAACCTATATCTCAATTTATGTCAGTAGGAGATTGTCCGGGGAATGATCAAATGTTACTCTAGGACAGACGTTTTTAACCCTTTTTTTAATCGTACTGTTCACATTAACCTGCGATAAACCTTAAGTAGCCCATTATTTACTTATTTTATGTACAAGATGCTGTCATGTAAAGACTTTATATTCAATTTATCTTGAAAAGGCTTCTTTGTTAAAATTCATTTTTGTACTGACCCCTCCCCTCTCTCTCCCTCCTTCTTCAAAGACATCGCGCTATTCTTTAATCTTTTCGCTTATCCACTTAACAGAAGTATTTAGTTCACTGTAACCTGAATTCTCAAAATATTTCATTCCAATTTTTTTTAAATGAACTGAAGTATTATTACATCCTCCTACATATCCGGTCAATTGACTTGCTAAGGTTAAATCACGCGATATCTTAGAACATTCTATATGTTTTAGTTTTATGAATTGGGCGTTCGAGGGTTTTGCATTGGAAGAAAACGCTTTCGTGCGTGTTTCCTAAGCACTTCCTTTCTAGCTAGCTATTAAGAGTCTTTACTCCTGTCAATGTTAGTTGCAATGTACTGGAGAAGAAGTCGCCCCCTCCCTTGTCATGGGACTTCCCGTAGGTGTGGTGTGGTAGTTCTTCTACACCACGCCAACTCATGTGCCAGCTCGCGTGTCATCCTCGTCACTTGATAGAGATTCAAAATTACGAGGTCCATCATCATTAGACCTCGTGTTGCTTTATAGTGTAACTTTAATACATACTCTATCGCAGTGGCGTAACGGAGAACATTTGGACCCCCCTGCAAAGTCAGGTTTTGGATCCCCAAGTTGTATTTTACAAAGAGTAGCTACTTGGCGGCACTCAGGCTATAATCCTGCCCCCCCCGGGCAATGCGGGGGTTTACGTTACGCCACTGCATACTCGCTTGTCGAGGGACTTTCTGAGCAAAACTATTCTAGAAATGTTTTTTTATTAGCGTTTTATTGTTATCCCTTTTTGTACTGAACGTCATTTGGAATGCTTTTCTTTAACAGTGTTGGCAGTCTCTAGTTGAGAAGGTAGGTACGTTTGCCGCATACACCATTGCTTGTTGCTATTTAAAAATAAGTCAAAATTTTGGAATAAGGGTTTCAGTATATTTTCCTTGTGCTTTTCATTTTAAGTTCGCTTTTTGCAGGTAATCGCTAAGGACGTAGCTGTTGTTTAACCTTAGAGAGGGCTCTTGCAATTCTTATTGCATGGTATGGCTAGATTTGAATAAAATATTTACAAGAAATGCTTGTTTTTTGGTACTAATTCCACCCCCTCCCCCTACCATCGGCAGTTTTGGGAAAATTTCAATCAATCTTTGGCGAAATACAGTTCTAAATTTGTAAACACAAGGTCAATTATATTAGTTCAAAAGGAAATAGTTTGCCACAACTGGTAAAGTTTTTGGCGAATAAATATATATATCTAGCATTCACTTAATTTTGGGTGATAAACCGTTTGCATGAGGTTAATAAAATACCAATTCTTTTCTTTCAAATGTGTGAAAGAGCATTCAAAACAATAAAATTTCAGTTTTTTTTTCCTTTTATTCTTTCATATTTATAATTAAAGAGAGTACCAGATATGATTGAACTCATTTCTTTCATTGAAGCATTTCATTTGATTTCGTGACGGACATACTTCGAAATGCATTCGAGAATTTTTCCTTGAAGCGTATCGCCTTTCCTGTTAGAGATGAATCCTTTTACCTATATCGTGAGTGAATAAGAAACAAGGCGTTTTTCGTTCGAATGATCGCCAAATTTCTGATATTATTCGCTTGAAAGATGATTTCTCACATTTTTGGAAATCTTAATTCCATAAAATGCTAAAATTACTTGATAATGCTATAAAATGTGCTTTCGATTAAATAAAAATAACGTAAAAAAACTAAATTTATTTAATTTGACTGAAATGATATAATTAAATTTTATTGAAGTAGTAGTTTAATATCATTCTCGCAGAAGCTTAGTCTTGGAAGTAAAATTTCGAAATTTATGCAATTTTAGAATTTAAAAAGCAAGTAAATTTAATTATTCCTATTTTTATTTTGAAAATTTTTTAATACATTTTAGTTTTAGAACGAGGATATATTTTTTGCGGTGAATGGGAATTAGTCTACAATCTCGATTACAAATTTCCTGCAATATTTTAAATTAAATTATTTCTAATTTAAAAAGGAGGTTTTGCAGTTATTTTTAATATCACTACATTTCGTTTGAGATTGTTTGTAAAACCAAAGTATTTATTTTCTCAAAATTATTTTATTAAAGTGATCTTGCATAAACATTAATTCAATTCTTACACTATTAGCTCGCACTCTCTATATATTTATTTATTTATTTATCTTGGAGGAATTTTCAATCGTTAATAAAATACATTTTAAATTGCTCAATTGAGTTGAAATTTTATATACATGATTATTTTGGATGACAATACAATAATTTAATTATAATTAATAAAAATTAATTAAAACTAATTATTTAAAGAATTACAGATACAGCCACTTTGGCATCCTTTTTAGCGACTTGTGTCAAAATTTGAAAAGGTTGGTTTTTTTCTAACGTTTTAAAGCATTCAGTTGAACTGAAATTTTATATACGCGATTGTTTTGGATGACAATACGATACTTTAATGATAATTAATAATAATTAATTACCAATTATATATAATGTTGTGATTCTGTCCTATGTACATACATATATTTATATTAATTAATTCTATACATATTTATATTAATCCAAACCTAATTTCTCTGTGTTTTGCGACCATGTTGGTTACTTGGTGACTGATTGAAACGTGCAGAAGTTGATATGCTGTAGCACCACCTGGTGGGGATCTGCAACGAAGAGGATAGCACAAAAACCTTCTCCGCAAAAAATACTTATACATGCCAATTTTTATAGTGATCGTTTGAACGGTATTGGAATGCGATTTCATACAAACAAACATCCATTTTTATGTATATAGATGTAATACTAGATGCTTACTGTTTTCTTAAATAATAAAAAAGAAGTGTTAAAAAAAGTCTGTATAAATAGCAGAGGCAGTCTTAGGACTATTGAGAAACCTTTAAATCCCTCAACTGTGCGTTGCGAGTCAGGGAGGTACCCCAGTGATCCTTCTCTATTTTCGACCCTCCATCTTGTCATCCAATTTTTCCTTTTCTTCTTTTCCCGTCCAGACCACAGACCTATGAATGTTTGGCGCAGTATAGCCAAAACTGGCTCTTGCGCCATAAAACACCAAACTCACTCACTCACTCGCGAGTCAGGGAGAGGTGTCCAAAATCTTTCGGGGGGAGCCGCGAGGACAGACTGATATATAAAAGGCCGCGGTGATCGAAAGTTTAAGTCTAAGCTTTCACCCAAGCCAAAAAACTCTAATTCTCTCTAACCCAGTTGAAGCACCATAGCCACGCCTCCCGGGTCCCATCGTTCGACCAATCGCCTTCATGCCACTCAGCAGAATGGAAACCACCACTTTCGCCATGCCCAACATCAAAGACTTGTCGTGATATGGAATTGAGGACTGTTTTACAGTCCAGATGCCCTGAGAAAAACGCCTATTCAACGAAAGTTTAAGAACCACTGCTCTTTGTGATAGACTCAAAATGAGAGGTTTTTTTATGGAATTAAAAATTGAGCATTTTTTAAAATTATTTTTCGGTTCCTAGATTTCAATAATTTTTTGCAACTGTTTTATTTCATTCTGTAGAATGTGTGAATTGTGAGGAATATTTTACTCAATAGATCTAAATAAAATTGTGTATTAAATGAGGATTTTGTTTTTAACTTTTTATGTGTAATGTTTTAAACACTTGTGAAATTTTAAAAAAATATTTATCCTTTGGTAAATTTGGATCGATAGCTACTATATATGCAAACTTAAGTTAAAATTTCAACCAAGAGTAAAAAGTTTATTGAATGAGGTAAATATTTAAATAAAAACTAATTAATAACTAATATTAATTACTATTCGTTCATTTGAATAATTTTAATTTAGCGAATCTCCCCATAATGTAGTTAAAGAACCTTTGGATGAACAAAATAGTTGAAAAAATACTTAAAGTTGTACTATTTTCATTTATCTGTATCATCACAAAGTGATATTAAGTCTTGCGAACATTTCTTCCGTGGTTTAAGAAAAAGCTATGAACAAACCAACTTCAACGGAATAAACAAATAATTTTTTTTGTTTGCCCATTCTGCTTGCTACAAAGCTCATCTAAAACTTCAGTAATTTTTAATAAAGATCCGGATTCGCGCTTGACTTTTACCATCAGATAAGAGTCGTCATCGTAATCTCAAGCAAATCTTTTTAACTAGTACGTCGCGTTAGAAAGCGTATAGTCAATTGTCCTTTCCAGTAAACAGAATAAGTTTAAGCTATAATAAAAAAGCAGGCGTAGCTTTCGTTCCTTATTACGAAAGCTAAATGTATTATACTGCATAACTTTGCCTGTTATACTTTAGTATAGTAAACTCCATTACAACACAATACTATATAGTTTACTTTAATACAGTGTATAGTATTGTGTTGTTTTGAAAAAAATACCTATGTACTTTGAACAATTCTTCTTTGGTTAAGTAAGAATTTATTTTCATAAAAAAATTCAAATTTCAATTCTCTATAGAACTAACTGCTAATGCAAAACATTTCGTAAAAATCCGAATTTAATTTTTTTAAAGGTTCTCATGCTTTTTTTTCTTAATAATAATTCTTCACAGTATAAAAAAACATATATAGTTTTCGTAAATTTGATATGAAGTTTTAATTCTGCGTGGTTAGGACTCTTAAGTAAGATTGTATATTGCAGAAAACTTCAACGATATTTATGAAATTAACGTAGTTAATTTAAATAAGACAAATTACTATAATCAATTAAATCAATTTAATTATTGACTGAATTTGTGCAACGGGCTAAATTTATGATAGTCACATGACAAAGGCAACCACACGTTGTCAATTGAATTCAGAACTGACTTAGGTATATTTGATGTTCTATATACTTGCACAATATGAATACAATTTAAAATTTGACAATTCCGAAAAGATGTTCAAGTATAGCTTCTTTAAAAAGTTTTTATAAAAATTAAAAATATATATTGTACGTGTACTTTTAAATTAAATGCATTCTTTTACTTATGTACGTTATTATTGTTGAGAAATATGTATATTTTAAAAGAAAGTTTTTTGTACAAAGAGTGGAAGTTGGAAAAAGCGAAGCACTTGAACTAATTGGCAGGCATTCATCATGTGATTCTTACGTCTCGCGAATTTAGCCCATTAAATGATAGTAAACTACAATAACTCAAATCTTCACACATGAATTTTCTACAAAAAAGAATGCGGGAAGAAAAAATATATTTTATGGCTTGTGTTCTGATAATAAAACGATGTATCTCACAACTTTGGCTATATTAAAGGGGTTTTTTTATTATTTAAAAGAGAGCAACTATTTTTATACTATTTTTTTGTTTCAATGTTCTCGAGTCATAGCAATGTTTCTATCCTCTTGCTCTTACGATGTTGATATGTCCTTATAAGTAAAAGTATATTTATCCTTTGAAGGATATACTTCAGTGGATAAATATACTTTTATCGAAATAAATGCTTATATTTTGGTTGTTTTATTTATTTACTGTCGTACACCGTTGTGTTCTTTGAAAAGAGCTGTAGTGTTTCTGATATTTGCTCCCGATGAAGAATTTTGAAAGAATATTTTCTTGTTATTTTAAAGAAACCAAAAGGATTTCAAAACATTTTCTCTTTCCACCTTTATCATTGAGAAAGATGTTTACTGAAGCTTTCTAATGCATAGCTTTTTTTATTTATACGGTTGTTGTTGTTTTTTTCAAACTACTGCAACACTCGTTTTACTAATATCTGGGCATGTGTTTAAAATTTTTGTTTTGACCTGATATTTTAAACGCTGTTATTTTTAAGTGTTTTTCACAATTCCTACTATTAACTCCCACTCTCTCTATATTTATTTATTTATTTGTTTATTTATCTTGGTGGAATTTTCAATCATTAATAAAATACATTTTAAAGCGCTCCATTGAGCTGAAATTTTATATATATGATTATTTTGGATGACAATAAAATAATTGAATTATAATTAATAAAAATTAATTAATTAAAACTAATTATTTAAAGAATTACAAATATACACAAACAGCCGCGCGCGCGTTGGCGACTTAGCAACCCTTTTAGTGACTTGTGTCAAAACATGAAAATATTTTTTTTTCTCACGTTTCAAAGCATTTAGTTGAACTGAAATTAAATATACACGATTGTTTTAGATTATAATACGATACTTTAAGGATAATTAATAAGAATTAATTACCACTTAATGTTGTGATTCTGTCATATATGTATATATATATATTTATATTAACTGTAACTATTTAATAAAAAGTAGCTAAAATAAAAATTTTCTTTGTTAATCTAAGTAGGAATTGACTTAAATTTTTTTTTTTTATATTGCTTGTTTATTTTAAAACGCATGAGAAATTGTAAAGCGATATTTTGTTTTATAATTGTTCCCATTTTTTTCTTTTTGCTATTGTAAATGCCCAAATAAACGTTTGATTCAAAAAAAAAGTGTCCTCAATATATTTAAAAGGTATGATATTAATAAAAAAAACTAGTGTTTTTCCTTTAAAAATTTGATAGAATAATTAGCAATAATAAAGATATTTTTCCAACACTTTTTAAGCCATAGGCCAAAATTTTAATTAATTTAAACTAAAATTTTGTTGCTTGTAATGCCACCCCCGGTTATGGTCAGGAACTTGTAAACGGAGTTTCGCGGGTACGAATTCTGGTGCCATTGAAGACCCACCATGTAGAGAGGGGCTGATGCTAGTTAAATCTCAGGAGGCTCAATGTGTCCTCCCTTTGGTATGGTGTGGTTGTTAGTAGAGGTGTTGCCAACTCGGGTGTCGTCCAAGCCATTCGATCGAATTTCAGAATTACGAGATCCTTCGCGAATAGCCCTATTGTTGCTTTACAGTGCGACGTAAAAAACTCTCTCACGCTCACTAATGCCACCTAAGAGCAAAGAACTAGATTACGTCTGTCGTTATCCGTAGCTTTGAGCATCAAGCAGGTGACAGTACGATTTGGCTCCGTTCCACCTCAATTTTGAAAGAGAACATCCTGGGGGGGGGGGGGGAAATGACAGGGCCCAGCTCGGTGGGCC
>BMAV01022898.1:27979-54511 GCA_019973955.1 Trichonephila inaurata madagascariensis
CATGAGACTTCCCATCTCTCTGCTCCTTCCTACAACTTCTCGATTGGACTTTCAGCTCGACGAATATTTAGAACACAGGAACTATACGTGTACAAACATCCATACCTCCTCCGGGATTCGAACCCAGGCCCTACAGCACAGCAATCAGCGTCACTAACCACTATACCGTCTGGGTGGCTGGCAAAATTTTACCTTCCCTTATTATTCTAGTACAAATTAATTAGTCCTTTAACTTTGAAGTAAAAAAAAAATATGAGAGAAATAAAATCTGACATATTTTTGCTGATGGCTGTCACCTGAATCAGCATTGCTCTTATCTTAGTAATGATAAATATAACACAATTTAAGAAATTTTTGTCAATTTGATAGGTAATGAAGTTGTCAATTATTTTCGGCATTTGTTGTATTGTAATTACCATTTTAATGAGAGCATCTTTTAAATTTTTAGTTCATATGTAGAGTAAATTGCGAAACATTTCAGAACAATTAAAATTTTTATAATCTGTAAATTATCTTGAATACATCTTTTGGCCCAATCTCTTGTTGAGTTACAGTTTTTTACGCCACAATACATAACGCGAGGGCTATTGGTGGCGGACCTCGTCATTCTGAGCCTCGATCAAGTGACGAGGACGACACCTGAGCTGACAATCCCCTTTTCTAAACTACCACACCACACCACACGAACGGGAGGACTTTCAGTTCGACAGATTTAAGGTATATCAACCCCTGTACTTAACTTGTCTTCATTCGCGCCAGGATTCGTACCCGCCACATACCGGTTAAGAGTTCGTGGTCATTGCCACGAGGGTGCCGCAGTCACGAATCTCTGTTTGATAAATATTTCTTCAAAATATTACTAGATGTGCAAATTTTTTTCTAAAATGCTGGTTTTGTGTTATTGGTTTACTCCTTTGTGGAGAAACTAACTCTAAAGTAAAAACTTTTACCTTAACTTTAATTCATAGCAGCCCCATAGTTCAGATTGCTGAAATACTTTTAATTTTGCTAGAGTAGAAATTAAAATACGTTAAAAGTCGAAAGTAAAAAAGAATGAGGAATTCAATTTGGGGGCGATTTTTGGGACTTGGCCCCTTCCAAAGCGTGTGAACATAAATTAAATTTCGAAGTTTTCGACACATTTTCCTCGAATTCTCCTTGCAGTTTAATTCGAGTTTCAACTCGAAGTAGTCCATTAGCGTCTTAGAATTCACTTCATGCAGTGAATGGAGCTTCCAATTAAGTTAAACAAGTTCCACGAGACATTCATTGGCGCGTTCAATCGATGAACTTGAAATTTAATTAAGACGCCACTTGGCGAGAATATGGTTGTTAATGGCCACTTAGCCTGAGGATGAGGAAGCGACGCTTCATTCATTATACTTATTTAAGAGCTGTTAATTTATTTATGTTTTAAATCCCCTTAAATTATCTTGGTTGTGTTGTTTCTCATACCTTCTTTTTGTTCTCTTCCCGAAATTTATTCACGAAGAATGTAATGAAGCTGACAATATCAAGCATCACTTTTTTTTCTACTTCTTTTATCTTATTTAATATGGTTTGAATGGGGGGAATAAACAAATTAAATTTATACTAACCTTAAAAATTATTGAAAATGAAGAAAAAGTTCTTCAGATAAAAGAAAATTAATAAATTTTGAAGTGATGAACTTGCATATGAATACATTGGTTCATATGTATGTCTTGTTCTGAATGCTTCTTTTTGTTTAAATATTTGATTTGGCTGCAAAAGAAAAAAAAAAATCTTCCTTGCGTAAAGAAAAGTCCGCTATGCTGTTCTTGTTTGACCAAATAAAATGTCTCATAAGGTACATTTTATTTCGTTATTCTTAATTTTTAACATTTTGAGGAACTTACGGCATTTTTAAGGCTACACAGTACCCTAAAATTTTCATTTTAAGGAATTTTTTTTTTTTTTTTTTTTTTTTTGCATTTTCTAGTGGCCCATATCATTTAGAAGCTTGCCATGAAACTTCAGATCTGTTAGCAAATTAGTTTTTAAGATATTTGAAGTTTTATGAGCTATCGTTTAGGTTTCATTTTAAAGCATTTTTCCACTCTTAAATTGAATTAATTAAAAATTTTTGTGAGCTTTTAGGTTCTCATAATCAATTAAGATTAATTTAATGGCCAATTTTTCTTTAAAAATAGTTTGTATAACTTAAAAGCTTCATCATTATTTTTTCCTGTAGAGAAAATGCCATGGTTAAGGCGTTCTCAGGTTGCTGTGAGAAACAATATTTTAAAGAGATGGAATACTACTGAAAATGATATACCTAAAAATCTGTCCAGTCAAGTGACACCTGACGAGAACGCCAGTGTCCAAATTTCTAAGCAGGCTAACTTGAGGACTTTGAATCTTGACAGATTTATCTCACCTCACGCTCTCTCATTTGCTATCAATACGCAATCGAAGTAATCTAAGTCGTTTTAATGTTTAAAATTCGTTAAATATTGGTGCTAACTTATTTTATATTGTGATGAAGCCGGTCTCTTTCCCCTAATTGCTAGGAGTGATGCCGACAGACGTGGGAAAATTCCAGTCGTTTCCCTGATCTCTGAAAAGAATTTCGCAAGTGGTCAGAAATTCTGACCCTTTTTTCCCAGGCTATCCCGACCGTCAAAAGAGACACCGTAACCATTGTGCTTTCGTTTTCACACGATGCGGTGACGACAGCGCGTCTTAAAACTTACACTATGAGCCGAGACAGACTCCAGCCATCGGCGGCCTACGAACAAGAGATCAAAGAGGGATTAGGAGGTGAGGGATTGTGAGAGACGAGAGGTATATAAGAAGACCGGGGAGTTCCAAAAGGAGACTTTACTTGAGGAAACCGGTTGAGGCTCCTCCAGCGATAGACTTGCGAGACAGCTATACCCGAGTCCGCGAATTAAGGCGGATACCGAACCGTGGAGATTGCGAAGGAGCAACTGCACGGACGATAGAGCCAGCTAGCTCACCCGAACACGGTGTAGAATTACCGAGAGTGAACTGTGGACCCTTTTTACATATCCTATGTGTAGGATTTTTTTCTAACGTATCAATTTATGTCATTATTTTGTGGCCACGGTAGCCGAGTGGTATAGGTATCGGATCGTGAGGAGTTCGAGCCCAGTACCACTAAAGACCCGCCGTGTAGTTCAGCGATGCACGTTACATCTGTCGAAAGCTCAAACGTCCTCCCGTTGGTGTGGTGTGGTAGTTAGGAGAGGGGGGTGCCAGCTCAGATGTCGTCCACGTCACTTGACCATGGTTCAAAATGAGGAGGTCCGTCGCCAAAAGCCCTCGTGTAGCTGGACAGTGCGACGTTAATATTCATTCAATTCATATGTCATTATTTTATGTGAGAGATATAAGTCATTGCAGCAAAAGAGGACTTTTTTCTGTGGACTCATTTTAGAATCAAATTGTAATGAAACTAATTTTGATGAATTTTCTTACTGTAAAATAAATAGTATTCAAGAGCTCTTTGAAGTCATTACAATATAGAACAGTATCCTAATATAAGTAGACAACATTAGAAGTTCTAGCGGTAATTCTTTAATTCACTTATAAATATTTTTTTTCTCTCTGTGTTGAAGAAGCAAAACTGGGTCATATATATATGTAATCCAAAAGTAATATTTATTCTAACCTAGGCCAATTCAATCGTAACCATTTGTTTGTACATGATATACGAATAGATTCCTGAAGAACTATCTAAAAACAACATTGTATTTTTTTTATTACTTTACTTCATCATCCAGCAGCAGCAAATTTCATTATTCACGGCTTTTCCCGGTACATTAACAACTCTCTGCCAGCCATCCCCCAGCGGGCCTTGCAACGTTTCCCTGGTGTCTCGCAAATGAGCCCCTGCGGGCTACAGTCATGGAACAAAAGCCTCATCGTCAGGAATTCTTTACGAACAACGTTGCGGGGGTCTTCTTTTTTGCCCTTTTTTTTTTTAATCCTGGAAGAAGAATTACGGAGGACTTTGTTTCGCTAAAACATGTTGAAAGAATCCTTTGTTGGACGTGGCGTTTTTATCCCTGTTAGACAGGATAGAGAACTTTTTCTTAAAAAAAAAAAGAACGTCTTTTGTGGCTTTATAGAAGCATTTACAGACACCTTGTGAAAAGTCTTCCTTTTTTCTTCATGTTTTGTATAATATCATTATATTGATAAAATCCAATTAAGATATCTACTGGAAAAATTGAAGGTGACTATGTACGAAACCGTGATTTTGAAAAAGCGTATAAATGATTAATTTTTTTTTGGTATTTAGAGTCGGTTGAATTAGAAAAAAAAGTATAATTTTTTTTTTAATAGTATGACTAGAAAAAAATTCTTTTTGGCAAAAAATAAAGAAAGAATGATATATTTTCGGAACAATCTCCTTTTAGGAAAAATGCTTCTATAATAATAATATTGTGCCGATATGTAAGCTAGCACATCTATATCGGGGTTGAACTAATTTTTTTTGAAATATGTAATTTATAAAAATGGATATATCAGAGCAGAGAAATTTTAACAAAAGAAAAAAAAAACACCTTTTATTATGTCAGTTTGAGCGTAACTGGAAATAATGTGAAATTGTCAAAAGTCCTAATTCAACCCTGGTATAGAAGTCCCAGCTAAAGAAACGACAAAATATTATTATTGTAGAAGCATTTTTCTTTTAAAAAAAAAGGGGGAGAACATCTTGATAATATAAATCATTCTTTCTTCATTTTTTGACAAAAGATTGCATTTACATATTTTTTTATTCCAATAATATTATTCACACAGTCAGTTTTATATGGATATTTGCTGATTGGGTGGCGAAGTTGGTTAGGCGATGCCTTTGGTCACCCAAGTTTGCGGGTTCGACCCCGGCCCAAAATGAGGGGGGGGGGGTTCATGACGCAAAGAATCGACAGCGTCCATGTCTTATGAATATGTGACATGTTTTAAATTCCTAGAGTAGCTGTCTGGCTTGGGTGCTCTCGGCAAAATTAGCTCATTGCACAGTTTCGCATCGTTAGAGCTCAGGTGCCTCTCTCTGGGAAGGAAACTGGGTATCAAAATTACATCGAGGCAATTGGTATCTACCTATATGGTGCCACCCAAAAATGATAAACCACCTCCCGGAAAATGAACCAGATCTCTGTGTGTGCAATAGTAATACCAATTCGTAGCCCCATTTGAAAAAAAAATTTATGTGTATATTCTAATTCAGCGATACTCAACCTGCGGTCCACTGGGCCTTTTTAAGTGGCCCGGTCATGCCCCATTGCTCTGAGAAATTCATTTATTTATGAAATTTTGGTGGGAAATTCTTTGTTAAAAAATCAAATATATCAATTTTGGTGTCGATGTCGTACGGGGACGAATTGATATTTTTTTTCCTTATTAGTGATAATAGACAACAGTGGAGTAGCGGCCATTTTATGAGTGGAATTAATTTTGAACTATCTTTAAGACTTTCATGCGAAAAATATTCGAAGGAAATAGATTGTTTTAAGACGATTGGGAAGTTGACTATTTTGTTGTGAAAAACAAACATGGGGTTCAGAAATTGTTCGATTCTTCACGAAAGTGTTGTATTTTTAAAAAATACCCATAAACAGGAATCACGCATTCAATGACACTTTTCCTCGAAGAGCTCTTTCAAGAGGTGATAAATAGGCTTTCTTGAATAATCTTTACAACGGCGAAAATGTGTTTTGTCTGTAGTAATGCCTCTGGTAACAAAGGCACACTAGGAAATTTGTTATATTGTTGGTAATCTTACGAAGCCATTTACTAATGCAGAAATTGTGAAAGAGTTATTCTTAAATGGTTCCAATTTAGAAAAATGTAGTGCCAAAAATAAAAAAAAAATATAAAAAATAATAATTAAAAAAAGCAAAATAGGATTTTTTATATTTTGATCAATTTCTCCATTTTAAATTTTCTATGTTACCTTGGTCTTAAAGCATTTCTTCCCCCCTCCCACTCCATTAATTCTCATGTTGCGGCCCGTGTAAAAAAGCTAACATATGTATGCGGCCCGGCAGAAAAAAAGGTTATAAGTATCCCTGTTCTAATTAGACTGGCATTAAACATCAAAAAATTATTCGTTTATACGCTTTTTTCAAAATAACGGTTCTGAATTTAGTATCATAAATCGTTTGTTATCGTACGATTTGTATCTTAAATCGCATATCTTTTGTTCAAGAAATAAAATTATGATGTATTTCAAGCTCCATTTGTCGTTTTATAATTCGTTTCTAAAAATATTTTTATTCGAAAATGATTATTTTATTTAGATTGCGATCGGTTCGTGTCTTTCTGGAGTCGCTATAAGGGTTTCAACGGCAAATATCAACCCTCAGAGGATGACACCCAGCCTCCTCCAAGTCATATAACTCTTATTCGGGAAAATAATGAAAAGTAAACGCAAATAAAATGATTAGAATAATTGAAGAAAAAGGTTCGTACGCGTGCGAAACATGCGTCGAAAGCTTGGCAAGCGTTACAGATTGCTCGCGCAATTGTCCTTTTGAAGGTTATTGACTTATCCACTTGACCCGAACCGATGCATAAATTCCGACACAATTGCATAATCGAATCACTGAAATATTTAAATTGATTGAAAATAAGTGAATGTTTGTAAACATTAACATAACTATTACGCGATAAAATTTTTTTACTTGTTACCCATACCCATTTCTCCATGTATTTCTTGATGTTATAAGACTATATATTACAGTCGGACCTCTATATAACGAAGTCGCTAAATCCCGGAAAAAGTTCGTTACATGGAAAATTCGTTATATAGAGGTTCATCTTTTAATATACTTTATAAACCCCATAAAACAAATTTTAAACTCATAAACACTATACATTAATAAAAATTAAACACCTTTTTTAAATTAATATATTTTTATTTTATATATCTTACCCAGCAAAAAAGAGAAAAACTGCAAGGAAAACAAGAAAAAAGAATGTTGAAGAATTCACTGTATTTTCAATGTTAAGAAAATAATTTTATACTAAAATTAATGAATTTTAAGGACATTTTACTATTTAAAACATACAAGTAATATTAAACATACATTATTTTATAGTTGGGACACGGGACAACTCCACTGTGGGTGAAAGAGGATATCGAAGATGTTTCTAGTGAGCTAGACAATGGGGGTTAAAGGTTGCACTTGAATGAAATGTACGGAGCTCTATTGCTCTCGGCGAGTTAGGATCTAATAAAACCAGTTCATGATTTATGACCACCATAAAATGTGTTAAAGAAAGAATAACTTGAAATTTTTTCAGAAATACTTTAAAAAAAAGGGAGAACAAAAATTAAATCACAAAAGAAAAGGTTCGTTATCTAGAAAATGCACTTCTCTATAGAGAGGTTATTTTTCGAAGGAAATCATGAAATGTTCAAGTTTCCAAGAAAAAGTTCGCTATATAGAAAAATTCGCAATACAGAGTCTCGACTCTGTATTAAGTTCCTGATATCTAAATCTTACCTTTGAGTTTTCGATTATATTCAAAAACGTTCTTTTATATAACCTTTGCCTCTTGATTTAAAAAGGACAGGACTTGATTTTTTAAGACGGAAGTACACATTTATCTTTACCGTTTCTCCTTGGGAGTTCATTTCCACAAAATTCTTTCTTAACTAATATCTGCTCAACAAAAGAGACATGTTTACGAAATTTCAAATCTGTATGTGTGTGTCAAACAGTTAAAAAAAAGTCCTCTTTTTTATATATATATATAACGCCTCCACACGTAGTGGTCATGGTCGCAGACTCGTGGCTGGTGTTGTCGAGTCTCGATGCCATTGAAGACCTACCGTATAAATGTCTCATGCACGTCAAATCTGTGGCTCGAAATTATCACTTTAGCGTGGTGTGGAATTTAGAAGGTGCGGTGGCTGAGGTATTGTCCTCATCACTTCACCTCCGTTTAAAATAAGGAGTTCTTACGCCAGTAACCTTCCTGTTGCTTAAAGTGTGGCGTTAGTAAGGACTCGCTCCACATACTCCTCCCATTCTTTTTGAATTTCTGTTCAGCAAAAGAAACATACTTGTAAAATTTCAAGTCATTAGGTCTATTAGTTTCGGAGATCTCGTGATGAATGAGTGATTCGTTTTTCTCCAATAACAAGAGTAACATTTTTTTTCATGTGGTTGAAAAAGACGCACTCAAATCGACATTCACACTTTAAATAATAGAGAATCACGTGACCTTTTTGTGGTGGGGTTTCCTTATTAGTGCATTATAAATAATCATTTTATTTATTATTAATATATTAAAATCGTACAGGCAAATGTAAGAGAGTAAGTATTTTTATAATTTTCGTAACATTGAGACTTCAAACATTTTAAAATTTAATGCAGTTAATATTCTCATTCAAAAAGTTAAAAAACCTTATACTCGCACTTTCTTTTTCTGTATCGGTTATTTTCTTAAAATAATACGGTTTTTACAAAGAGAAGCGATGATTTTCTCTTGAAAAGACTCGCCAAAAGCCCTCGTGTAGCTGAACAGTGCGACGTTAATATTCAATCAATTAATCTCTTGAAAAGAGGGATTAACTTTCATTACTTCAAAGAAAGAGTAATATTTAAAGAAAAATAATCATAGCACATTCCATAATCAAGGTTCTTTGATCTGTAAAAGTAGCGTTGTAAATATTCGTTATCTGTTCAAGGGCATAAAAAGTTCCACTTTTTTGAAAATGCTTGTGGAATCTGATCAAGATCACGGTCCGCTTCATGTGACTGAAAAAATTTTGTTTCCATACCGCAACAGTTGAATTAATTAGTCGGATAATGATGAGTTTGGTGTTTTATGGCGCAAGAGCCAGTTTTGGCTATACTTCGCCAAAAAATTCATAGGTCTGTGGTCTGGACGGGAAAAGGAGAAATTGGATGACAAAATGGAGGGTCGAAAATAGAGAGGGATCACTGGGGTACCCCGGGGTCGTGACACCCATGTTTACCAAAGATAGCAAACCCCTTGGTAAAAGGAAAAGATCACTAGGGTACCTCGGGATTGTGACACTCGTACCCACCTAAAGAAGGTGAGCCCCCTGAGGGGGTTAACTGTCGGAAGTGTAGTAGAGAAAGAAGTTAATCATCGCATTGTTAGTGGTTGAAATTTCATTACTACTTTCTTTTTCATGTACGAAGTTTTAAATTATAAAGCAAAGGAAGCAAAACGTTGAAATCCAGTGCTGCTTTTCTCGAGTTGCTGAAAAAAAACTCCACTAAAGATCCGCCATCCGTGTAAAGATGCTGTTGCACGCAGAAATCGGCAATATCGGTCGTTGATTTTCGTGAACAAAAACATACCTAAGTGGTGTAAGAAATATCCAGCCGATTATCGACCTTGCTATGCTTGACTTTTTTTTAAAAATATATCACATTGGCGTTGCGTGGAAGTTAGGAAAGTGGGGTACCGAATCAGGTGACGTCCTCGTCACTTAATCGAGACTCAAAATTCCGAGCTCTATTGACAATAGCCGTCGTGTTTGTGTAAGTAGGCGTTGTTAAACAACAAAATATTTACATAGATATTACTATCATTCCAAAGATAGTGAACGAATATTAACGTCGCACTATTCAGCTACTTGAGGGCTTTTGGCAACGGACGTCGTCATTTCGAACCATGGTCAAATGGTTCGACACTTTAGGTGGACCCCCTCTCCTGACTTCCACACCACATCAATGGGAGAACGTTTGAACCTCGACAGATTTAACGTGCATCGGCCCCCTCTGCAAGGCGGGTCTTCAGCGGTACCGGGCTCGAACTCATGACACACCGGCCACGTGTCCCTTACCTTGACCACTAGGCTACCGCGGTCACAACACGAACTCGTAACCATAACCACTAGGCTACCGCGGCTACATCTTCGTTTAAAATGTATTATTTAAGACAGTGCTTCTCAAACTTTCAATATTTGCAACCCAATATTGAATCATAATTTTTATCGCGTTCCCCTTCATACAATAATAATGTCTTGAGTTCAGTAATACTATACTTTGACACTAAAGCTGCAATACGACTTTAACCTCTAAAGTGTCCCCGGCGTATTTATACGTTTCGCCCAGCCAAAGCGTTAATTGCCCCGGACATATATCAATCTTTCCGAAGTACGATCTTTTCTGTGAACTGCTATTCAAAAAATTATTCCGTAGGATTTGGAATGCAATAAAAGGACCTTGACAGTATTTGTGTAGGATTTACTTATTTCAGAGGGTTTGCTTATTTATTCTTTTTCTTCCCCTCTCCCCAATGGATCATATTCACACCGCTTCGCGGAAAACGGTAGCATTGTGCAATCTCGTATCTTTTAATCGGCAGTTAAGGAATTAATTATAAAACGTACAAATTATCAAGATAAGTGTGAATTTTTGCATAATGGTAACTATTAAAATTGTTCTTAATTCAGTATTGCTTATTTAATTATAAAAGGCATTGTGCCGTAGGGATGCATTTATAAGTGTATTACATCAGTGTAAATGTGTAATTATTTCTTAGTATGTCGAAATGTATTTTGTTCATTTACTTTCAGTAAATTAATAATTTTTTAAAATTATCTTTTGTTTTCGACTTTTCAATGTGCTCGCACCCCCCTCTTAGAGTTATCACGCCCCCCAGTTTGAGAAACACTGTAAGATGAAGTGGAAATCGCGTGTGCGATAATCTATTTTTACATGATTTAGTAGTATAGTTTATTCTGAAATTCACTTCCTGTACTTTTGTTTGGAATTTACCCTTAAGAAAAACAGCTTTCCAAGTTACCGTTTCCAAACTAACATTTCTTAACATCAAAAGAAATTATTCGCACACTTTAAGATGTTCCGTGAACTAATAAAATTTTGACTACTTAAGTTTCATAAGAGCTCATTTTCCCCTCTTTGTACCTATTCCCCCGTTTGTCCCTGACTCGAAATGAGTCGATTTTCCCCAATGGAACTAAGGCTTCACTCAGTGCATTATCACCTCTTGGAAAGTGCATGGCTCCAGGCTGACACTGGCTCTTTGATCGAGTAACCCACCCGAACAAATAGACTGCAGTACTTTGTGGCTTAAAGAAAAGAGATCCCTACAATGGAAAAATGCATTTTTAGTAAGCGATCTCCTCGACGAAATGTAGTCCGAAAAATAAATAAGTAAAAAAGATGAATATATCCACAGCATTGCTCCCAGCAGTCGCAGAAACTTTTATGGTCCTTGAAAAGTGTTGGCTTTTCTGTAAAAGCTAGGTCTTTTTTTTCCCCATGGTTCTTTTTTAGCTCCCAGAACCTTAATGCACTTCATTTACGCGAACTTTTAAAAGAGTTTGTCGGGGGGGGCCCCGGGCGCCTGCCCCGAAGGGGGGGTGTATAGTTGGGTTCCAAATGTTTTTTTAAAAAAAAAAAGTGCTGTGGGCATCCGGGGGAGGGTCGTGCTTTTATTTTTATGTATTTTTACGTTGTTTATGAAGCTCTCATTGTTGGTGTGTTTTTAGAGGTATTAAAACGAATTTTTTTAAAACAAATTGCTTCGATTTTTGGGTTATTAGGGTAAGGAAATCCATCCTTACGTTGTTCGAAAAACAAAAGGTTAATTAGCTGTTGTTTTTAATGGGAAAATTCGTATCTAGAGGTGAATTGTAGAATAGAATTATACAAAGGGAGGTTTTAAGAGGAAAAAAAAACATTTTTAAAGACTGAAGTACAGCACATTCACAATTCACTTTTCTTTACAGATTTTTTAATTTTTAGTAACATTGTTTTTATGCGTGTGAAATACAGTTGAACCTCCATATTAAGAACCTCTATATTGCGAATTTTTCTATACAGTGATCTTTTACCTTGAACCAAGAACATTTCACGACACTTTCTTCGTAAAATAACCTCCATATATCGAAGTTCATTTTCTATATAACGAACTTTTTCTCTTGTGATTCAAATTTTTTTCTCTCTATTTTTGAGTATTTCTGGACACTTCAAGTTCTCTTTTTTAACACATTTTATGGTGCTCATAAATATTGAACGGGTTTTAGTAGGTGTCTAACTCACCGCGAAAGAAGTAGAATTCTGGGTGCTCATCCAAGAAGTGCAACATATAACCATCTTTGTCCAGTTCACTACAAACATCTTCGATATCCCCTTGCAGCCTCAGCGGAGTTGTCTTATATCCCGTTTCCTTGAATAATGTTCATTTGTAGTATTGATCAGTCGCACTGATAACTTCGTTTCTTGTGGTTCGAAAACGTCAAAACACAAGTGCTTGAGCGTGAAAGAAAAAAATTTAATTCTTCAGGAATTGGATAAAGGCGTCAAGAAATATTCCTTTCAGTTTTCGTTTCTTTCTTTTCTTTTATAATTAAGATATATAAATTAAATATATATATATTAATTTACAAAAAGGTGTGAATAATTATTACTTTTAATATATAGTGTTTATGAGTTAAAAATTTTTTTTTATGTTGTTTATAAAGAAAATTGAAAGATAAAACTCTCTAATGAATTTTCCATTTAACGAACTTTTTTGGGGGATTTAGTGACTTCGTTATATAGAAGTCCGACTGTATCATTATTTGATGCAACTATAGTTTTTTAAATACACAAATGCTTGTATGCATAATTTTACCAAAAATTGATTCACTTTTAATTGAAAAATATTTAATTCACACACACTTGGAAGCAAAAACTTAACGAATTAAAGTAAACATTTATAATATTTTTTATTATTTACTACTTTTTTCCCACCCGGTATCTTAGCTGGGTATTTCATGATGTTCTATGACTATATATTGTTTTATATTATTCATATCTGAGTCCTAAAATTAAGATTTCGATTGTATTGAAAAACACTCTTATAGCCCTTGCCTCCTGATTTAAGAGGACAGGATTTGAATTTCTATAACGGAAATATATTTAACTTTTACGTCCTGTTATCCCTTCCCCCTTTGTTGAGAAAGTTCACTTCCGTAAAATTCGCTCTAAGCAGATCTCTACTCAACAACAACAAACTAAATTTGAACTGTGTATGTCAAATAGTTCAAAAAGATTTTTCTCAAAACCCGTTCTTAGTGCATCTCTATTTAATAAAAGAAACGTGCTTACCGAATTTCAAACCTGTGGGTATAATGCTTCCGGAGGTCCGGAGGAGTGAGTTGCTTTTCTCCTATGTAGATTGATAGAGTTTCTAACACGAAAAAAGCTTCATGAAAGTGAAAAACGAGTAATACATTTCGAAACACAATCGATATTGAAATTAAATCGATTCAGTACTTAATACGATGTTATAAATTTCCATACGTAATGGGTTTTCCCCCCTTTCAAATGGACTGCATCTCGGCAGGCAAGACTTTACAGACACGGTAAATGCCCAAGTGTGAAAGCCATTTCATTGATGGCGGCTCTCACTACCAAATTCTGACGCTTGAATTCATTCAATTCAAGCTTTCATCAGATGCTAAATATTGCCGAGAGTACCAGAGTCAAATTGATATTCAAGGGATCTTTTACATGCCACATAATCATATGACATGTCTGCCTCCGATTTTCGCATCCAGAAAATCTATCGACTCCACTCGGGATCGAACCCGCAACCTTGGACAGCAAGGCGGACACATTACCTTTAAACCACCGAGCCAACCCATTCGTAATAGTTGAAATAAACTTCGATCAGCGAATATGTACTCATTTCACTGCTTAGATTGGTGATTACATTGTAAACAAATAGTGGGAGAATTAATAAACGCAATTCTTGTTATTTTTCAGAATTATGTTTCTAACCCCATTTATTAAAACTGATTAGATTTTGTAAATTGAAAGGGAAAAAATTTCACCATTTTACGTTTCAGAACACAACAAATTGGAATGAAAATTTTTACGTTTCATTAATAAATTCATTCCCGATGCGCTCGGCATTAAAAATTTATTCTTTATCTCCATATGTTCTTTAAATTAATTTTGAATTGATTAATTCGACGTAGAACTCTATTTGCACAAAAGATGAAGTTATCGGAAAACACAGAAAGTTTACTTAACATATTAAGATTTTGAAAAATTGCGAGATTGAAATTTTTTCAATTAATATTTTTTTCAACTAGTACATATGCTTTACCATTCAACAACTGAAATCCATTTTTTCCTGATTACAACTCAACTCGTCTCCACCTAATAAAATTGAAAAGTAAGAAAAACTTACAGAGAATGCCTTTAAGATATCAACAAAAAAATGTCAATGAATTTTCTATGCATCAATCAATAAATTATGTCAGACTGGGTAGTTTTTCTTCTATCAGTCTGAAATATGGCCCTGGGCGTCTTCCTTTCCTCTCACACGTTAGACGGGGCGTAATTGATTGTAAAAACAGAAACATGTTGCTGACGTAATTTATCTCTTTGTATTGTTCGTTAAGGATTCTGAGAATGGATAAAGACTTTGATGTGGAAAAGTAGACAAAAGTTTTCAATCTTATGGATGAGTATGCATCACTTATAGTAAAAATGTTTCGAAAGATTTCGGTCTTTACACAGATCCTGAGGATATTAATTAAACGAGCATGAAATTATTTCTTTAAAAAGAAGTCTTAAAGCATTAATTAAATACAGAGAATTTTGCATAACATAAAAAAAATGTTCGAATTTCTTAATATTAAAAAAAAATTATTTCTCTGACTTGAAATAATGTATAAAGCAGTAAATAAACATCAGAATCGTTAATGCTTTGGATAAAGGAATTATTTTGCTGTCCATACTACGTTTTTTTTTCTCTCTCTTTCTATTATTAGGTATTGAAAAGATACTGAACGAGCAGGATATACGAAAGAACATTGTTACTGGAAAATGTGTATATTATTTTCTATTGTTTTTTTTTAAATATGATTGTTTCGTTGATGATTACTAGGTAACGATTGTCACAAAATGGTTACGAAAATGGCTTTAAGAACTGGAGTTACTATTCATCCGATTTAGGATAATGAAAAGGGGGCTCAAAGAAAATGATCTAAAAAAAAATTCTAATGTTTTTTATTCTTATTTATATCACTAATCTCGTAGAATCCCTAAATATGGAGGGAGGGATCAAAACACAATGGTGTATCCAACTTCGGATGGTGGAATGTTTGATTTTTATTGACGTTGCACTTCGAAATTTGTGAGCCCCCGCCCTTGGGGACACACGTTCTACTCTATCCACGCGACCTGTTTCTGTGAGGAAGAACGAAGAACCACTCAAATCATTCATTCTAAAATCTGTTTATTAAGATATTAGTTTAAACACAATTCACAACAATAATAATCTAAGTAAGATGATCTAGAATGTGAGAAGACGCAACACGTATTACCGAATAATCACGCAATTGACCACTGAATCTAACTTTATGTATTACTTCCTGTCTCACTAATATACGTACTTTCCTTATAGCTTATATAAATTCGCTTATCGCTATATCCTAAGTAAACAGCTACGTCTTTAGCACTTCTGTAGTGGCTTTAATCCGACAGTGTTCCTTTTGGTCTCAAACCCACTTTTGGTTCGTCTGTACCAGCTCGGCTAGGTTAATTCCTGGACTTAGGATTCTTCAAAACTTTATCTCAAATCACTTTACAACTACCTCTCTACTTAGCAACTTCACTTCCCCCTTAGCAATCACTTCTGCACATAGACATAGACTACGCTCTACTACTAGCTTCGAATATATATGATTCCTAATTTACATAATCACGTTCTTCTTGAGTTGAGTTGGTTGGAAAGAATTGCCATTCTGGCCCCAAAGAACCCAAGAGGACTGTTAGCTGAAATCGCGATGTAAGCCCCGTCACAAATTAAACGAGCGCTATTGGTGGTAAATATCGGGATTCTGAGCCTCAGTCAAGTGACGAGGATAAGCATCCGAATCTCCAAACTTCCACGCCACTCCAACAGGAGCGTTTTGAGCCTCCACATATTCAAATTCAAGAACGTTTGATACAATTTGTTCAACTATCTCGCATGCGGCAATAAAACCGGCCAATGTCCGTTGCCAATAACAGTTGTGTAGTTCCAAGCAATTTTTATTCAAATCTATTAATTCTTAGTTAGCATTGCTATGGAAATATTTGTATGGATATACATTTACGTACTAAATTAGAGTAAGTTCAAAAGATTTTTTTTAAAAAAAAAATATCGCATTCGGAAGCTATGAAGGAGAAATCTGTTCACAGTCCATAAAAACTGATAAAATTTAGCTTGTTTTGACTTATAATTTTATGTTTAGTTGCATTTTCCCATAAGCTTGATTAGTTTATTTTATGACGGAAAAACGAACTTATTGATGTAAAATTTTAAAAAGAAAATTACTTCTTTTGTGTGGTGTTTTTTTACGTCTGTTAAATGATGCTCTAAATTATTAGGGGCATCACGCCACTCGCCCTTTCTGTGTCGCTATTACGGCATTTCTTTTAAAACCATGTGAACAAGAATCGAAAAGGTATTCACCATCATATAATCTAATACATTTACGAATCATCGTTTAATGACAGACGGAAAACACATAGAAACGAGTTTACACAATTTACATATCTAATGCATTCATCAAAATAAGATAAATGATTATTTTGTGTGCTGTTAACAAGGAAAATATCACATATTTTGACAAATCACACTTTCCCTCAGATTGTCATGCATTAAATAGGACGCCAATTAAAAAGAAAACTACATTGAACTATTATTTATTTACTCGAATTAATAGGTAATAAAAGTTATAAAAACAGTTTCGCTTCGTTAAGTTCTGTCACATGATAGATTTTAAATGTTTTATTTATATTAGTTCAATGCTCGTTTATTTTGAAATTTTAATGATGGAATTACTTTTTCAACGTGTAAACTTAGAGGAAATATTTCGAGTACAGTAATTTCTAGAAATCTATTTAAACTAACTTCGAAACAAATTTCCTCGTTACAACTGGTATGTCGAGATTTGATATTTTAATTCATTTTTGGCGGTTGAACTATTTTGTTTCTCTTGTGTTCTACACAATCAAAATATTTTTTCTTCCTGACCTGAATAGCAAGTAATGACTCACATTAATAAATCTAACTAATATTGAGACATACTACATAGTTTTGCTTCACAACTTAATTCAAGGTATTGCTTTGCTTTTTAAAAAAAGTGACCTTCTGTAGCTATTAATTTAAATTTTTGTGTTTAAATGAACCTTGTAAGGCAATGTTTCCCAAAATTTTATCGCCGCAGACCGGTCAACGTTTGATAATTTTACCGCGACCCACTTAGAGGGTGGAGGGGACTTTGATTGTTTACATTTTAGATTGTTTTTATTTATCGTAAAATCCGATGTATTGCACGTACTTTTAAGGTATCCGACTACGTTCGGAACCGTGATTATAAAAAAGTGCATAAATGGATAATTTTCATGATATTTAGTGTCACTTCGATTAGAATACATGTATAAAATTGTTTTAAGGACATTTTGACAAAAAAAATTTATTTAAATACAATATTTCGACAAAAAATTATCTTAAAATAACTTTTTTCAAAATATTCTCCTTTTGTGAAAAAAGCTTCTATTATAATACTATTTTTCCTGTATATAGCTCAGACCTCTGTACAGAAGCTCAACTGTAATTTTTGAAAAATTCACATTATTTTTAGAGTTTTACAACCCATTGAAATAATTTTCGGCGTTTTTTTTCTTAAAATTTCTCCCCTCTGTTGTCGTAAAACATAGATAAACCCACTTCTAAGTTATATATTTAAAAAATTCTAGTTGAACCTCTGTAGAGAGGTCTGAGCTATATACAGGCGAAATATTATTATAATAGAGGCATTTTTCACAAAAGGAGAATATTTTGAAAATGGGTCTTTCTATGTTCATTTTTTGTCAAAAACTATTGTACTTAAATAATTTTTTATTCTAATACTATTCTTAAAACAGTTTTATATGCATTTCCTAATCTAAGTGACACTAAGTATCATAAATATTATCCATTTATATGCTTTTCCAAAATCACGGTTCTGAACGTAGTCGGATACCTTAATACAAAAAATAAGGACGAAATTTACGCGTGAGCATTATACGGCTAGTATAACTAAAAATTAAAAAATGCAGCTTGAGAATATAGGTGCGCGTTATATACGCCAGATTTTACGGTAATAATTTTTATTTAATTGTATTTAAACAGGAATTGTATTTAAAATAGAATTACACTAAAAAATGAATATGAAGAGATTTAACGTGGTATATAGAATGATTACTATAAAAATTCGCACCCACCTTAGAGAAATACACCACAGTAAATAAAATGGCAATAATTTAATGTTCCTTGTGCGATCAGGTACTGTTTGATCCACGGAACGGTATCGGTACCAGTCCATCGCCTGGGGGTTGGGGACCACTGTTGTAGGGCATTAAAAAGTTCACTGGTTTACATAATTGGCAAAACTGAACAGATAATTTTAAAAAGTAAAGAATATTCCGAGTATTTCGTTTCAACACAATTGCACTGAATATCAAAGGACGTGAAGCATTTTATTTGTTATATTGGATAGTTTAATGGGAAATGTTGTTGTTGTTACTTAAGCCATCTGATCGACAGTAACATCAGATCAAGGTCCACGAAATTCATCGCAGCTAAGGGCTAGTCTTACGCCTGTCGTTAGTCTTAGCTTTGAGCACCATGCAGGCGACAGAACGAATTTGCTCGGTTCCACCCCAACTTCTAGGGACAACACCCTGGGGTGGTTAGGGGCCTCCCACCTCTCTTCCCCTTCCACCAACTTCGCGAGAGTACTTGCAGCTCAATGGCTATTTAGAGTACCCCCAGGCTCAACGGCACCGCCGGCAGTGTCGCTGATCGGTGAATTTTGGATGTTTAAGCGTCACGAAGGGTATTGGCAATGAGTCTCGTCATTTGAACTTCTGTCAAGCGACGAGAACGGCAACTGAAGGGCATTTTTCTTTCTGAACATCCATATTACACTGATATGAGGACTTCGAGCCGCGGTAGCCTAGTGGTCAAGGCAACGGACTCATGGCTAACGTGTAATGAGTTCGCGCCGAGTACCGTTGAAGACCTGATGTGCAGAGGAGGCCGGTACAGGTTCTATATGTCGTGGTTCAAACGTCCTCCCGTTAGTGTGGTATGGAAGTAAGGAGAAAGGGGATGGGTGCCAGCTTAGGTGTAGTCCTCGTCAGTTGACCGTGGTTCAAAATGACGAGGTCCGTTGCCAAAAGCCCTTGAGTAGCTGAATAGTGTGACATTAATATTCACTCATCTAAATGAATTAATGAAAAAAAGCTCGATACAATTTTTTTATTGACATTTATTACGGTGGCGATGCTATTAAAATTTTTTTTCTGTTCTCTATTATTCTTGTTAATAAAATCTTCATTAAGTCCTTCACCGTCGTAAAAGAATAAATTGGAGGAAAACAATCTGAAACCCATTAACAACTCATTTGCGGAAGCTGTGTATGTGCGTGTTATTTAATAGGACTTTTTTTTCGACGCATGATTAGAGCATGCAATTTTTTTTTCTTGTTCCCATTTTTTTTCCACATATTTTGTGCAACTGTGGGATCATTATGGGGTGGAGAATAAAACTCGGAATTTATTTCAAATTATTCTGATGGTGAAAAATTTCGATTAGGCTTAAGGCCGTTAACATCGCTTGCAAAATAAATTTAGTAAAAAATAATCTTAATAATTTACTTGTAAAATATCACTTTTTCTCTTTTTTTTTTAGGGTGCATAATTTTTTAAAAAATATTTTTCCCCATTTACCTCGACTTTTAAGGATCCCAGGTGATTGAATGCTTATAATATGTTCTAAAATGTTTTTAAACACTTCTGAAATATTTTCTCCGAAAAGGTAAAACGTGTTTTTGCATAATTAGCAAAAAAAAAAAAAAAAAAATGTAATTTTAAAGAAAAATTGATGGGAATATATAAATGGAATGCCGTGTATTTTTTTTTCTCCCTCGCGTGGAATCATTAATCTTTCTTTTTCCTTTCGCTTAAGCTAATCTGTTAATTTAAATAAGTAGCTAGAAAGTTAAACGGCAACGGAAATATTTAAATTTCACTTAAAAGGCAGAGAAAGGTATAAAGTGTAATATTTATCTATGAAGTGTTGATTTTGATATATGATAGTTATTTTGCCGATGCCCTGGCATTCATCTGGTACTTCTTAGCGATTCAATGGTCTTCTTTGAGGTATTTTTGGTCTCTCGATGTTGCAAAATGACGTTTTTCTTCCTATCTTCTCACTCTACACCACTTTGTCACTCATTGTAAAAACAAATCAATAACTACACAGCAAAAAAGAAATGAAAGTTCACAAAAGTATCGAAAGAAAACTGACGGAAGTGTTTGTCGACTAGAGCGTCTTTCTCGAGTGTTTGACTGTGCCTAACTGACTGAAACAGACGTTCGACAAGTTTAAATTGTCTAGACTAGTCAGGAAATAAATTTTTTCATTAACATCAACAGTATACCTGCGGTAGTCCCCTAACGCTGTACTCCCCAACCTTTTTATCTCCGTGGACCGGTCAACGTTGGATAATTTTATCGCGGCCCGCTGAGGAGGAGGACGTTGATTGTTTTTATTTTAGATTGTTTTGATTTATTAATTTTATTTTAGAAGAGCATTTAAATGTGCTTTAGAATATAGCTACACCAAAAATGAATATAAAGTGATTTTCATAAAAAGTAGCCCACAACCGAGAAAAATATACCACAGTAAATAAAATGGAAATAATTAATGTTTCTTGTGCGGACTAGTAGAATCTAATCCACGGACCAGGGGTTGGGGACCACTGCCCTAACGTGCCTTCCCTCTAGCTCTCACAAAAAAGAACTCTCTGCGGACCAAACAGCCTTGCATTAAAATTTGAAAACCGAGTACTTAGAGATTTTTCCCGGCCATAATCTATTGGGACATCATTTTTGAAGTCTTAGGGGACCATTTAAAATTTTTAAAAAAAATTGATTTTTCGAAAATTCTAGGGTGGTCTAAGACTTTAAGAAAGTGAGGTTTCGAGTCGCAGGCGTCATTCACTTCATTTGCTCTGTGTCTTCAATTATGAGGTCTTTTACTATAGTCTGATTGGATTATAGGTTGATTCGAAATAAATGTAATCAAGCGACAATTTACATAAAAACTAGACAATATTATTTAAAGGTAAAATTACTTTATATCGTAAGAAAGTTGTCATTTTTTTTTAAAAAAAATAACAATAAATTAATTTTGTGGAGAATTCTTTATGATCTTTATAAAAATGTTACTGGTAGAATTAATCGATTTCAATAAGTCTCAATTAGAAGAGGATGGAACTGATCATGGGAATATTATCACAATGTATAGCTTTTTAGATGCACAGACAAATAAGTAATACTAAAGATGTAAACAGAAGATGAAAATGCAAATGCAAATGATAAAGAGTTTAACCTTACTAGAAGAAATTTACGTAAATATTGAGAAAAAAAGTCTATGTTACCGTTTAAGTGTACAAGTTATTTTATGAAATAATTGACAAAAAATTAACGCCCTTTTTTGATCAATTAATAATTCCAAATTGTTAAATAACAAGGTAAAGAATAATCTTTATTTTATAGAATATTATGAATCTATATCTATCTTAAATAAGCAAAATCTTTATTTAAAGTATATTTAATGACCTATTAATTCATTAATGAACTAAACTCATTGGCGCAACAGTCCATAGAGGGTTAAAGCCTACTATGCCCATCTCAGATTTCGAGACCTTGGACACTGAGGTGCATAAGCAGATGTTCCAGTCAGGTGGTCAGTCTCAATCGAAAACCTCCAATATTTAGTTCCCAAGCAAGCTTCGTACTCATTTATTAACCCACTAAAGGGATGAAAGGCTGAGTTGACCTTGCCCAGCCTGGGATTTGAACCCCGAACCTGTAGCGTGTGGACACTCAGCCACTGGGCTTCCAATTCATTAATCATACTCCGTTAAATCCGTTGGACGTAAAAGCAAGTTGCTCGTTTTGTAAGTGAACTATTGATAAATACATAAAGTGTTCTCGTAACATACATTTCATACTATGCATGGATGAATTAGCAAATAATAAGAAAGAATATATAGTATAGTATAGTATTTTTATAGAAAAGTTAAATAGTAATAATAAAAAACAATATAATGAAGAGAGAAATCAGTAGTTGTATTTAATTTTTTTAAAACTTATTTTATGCATAATTAGGCTGTTTAGTTTTGATAGCAAGAACACTTTTTATGTCTATAAAATATTACAGAAGTTTTATTCGAAACACAAAATAGGTCCTATTGAATACTTATTAAAATTACAAAATAACAAGCAGGAAATTATTCTGTAAAATGATTAGCCAAACTACGGAATTCAATGCTTTTATGTATAAAGTGAATACACAAATGATGGACCGAATTTAAAAATTATATTATTGGGGAACTACTGCACATATTACGATAAGTGATACATGAATGTAAAGAGAAATATACCGAGTTTCTTTTTTCTGTTACAAATTTTCGATGTAGAACCCTCTCGTTTCACGACATACATCCAATCTGTAATCCAGTGCGTTCCATACATTTTTTAGCATCACTCTATTAATGGTTCGTAATGCTACACAAATACTTACTTGTCGTACTCTGTTATGTGTCGTGTCAATTGCAAATGATACGGCTTGAAATTTAATTTTTTTCTTAAAATTTTCCATATCATTTCCTGGTACATCTCAAGTTTATAGGCGGCAACTTTCGTAGACTTCCGTGGACAAAACTTTGCCTCACCCTCTCCACTGCTTCTTCCGAGACACTTGACCAGCCGCTGCTTTTCTTTTTGCACAGTCAAACTATTTTCTTAAATTGACGACAATACCATTGTAGAAGGCTCTTGTTGGTTGCTGCTTCTTTACCGTATCAATTTCTAAGCGCACACGTTGCACCAAAATAACTGAAAAAACCCGTGCATACTCTAATACGCAAAATCTTTTCTCTGTCATTGTCGTCATGTTTGGATTTCAATCAAAGCAATCTTGAATGTGCTGTTGATCGCTAGTGGAAAACACAAACTTGGTTTATTTCTTTTTACATTCATATATCATTCATTGAAATATGTCCAGTCGTTTCGAAAATATTATTTTTTTTAAAATTGGGTCCATCATTTATACTCACCCTGTATATTAACTTACATCTCAGTTATTTCATGAAATGCCTAATTTTTTTTTAATAACGAGTCTTACGCTTTAACTGTAACATATTGCTACGTAGATCCGGGTTCGAGTATTTTATGCAAATCAGTCGCAATGAACAAGACAGTTCTTAAGAGCGAGGAGAATTTATTGTCAAGAAAATCCTTTAAATCAGGGGTGTCCAACACGCGGCCTGCACGTGGCCCGCCAGTACGTAAATTGAGGCCCGCTAACTCTTTTTAAAAACTTTTTTCATTTTGAAATTTATTTGAGGGGAAATTTATATATATATAATTATCTACAGTGTATTTGCATGTTACCTGTTCTTGTTTTAAAATAAATTCTTTTTGATAATAGAAGTGTCCTTTAGATTAAAATAGATTTATATTTTATCAAACAGTCACATTTGATGTTACTATAGTAAATTTACTTTAATAAATTTCGAATTGCATTATACATATCCTTTACTATGGATGGTACATGATTCTCTGTGTGTGTGACTTTCGTTTCTCTTCCTCCTTTTCTGTTTGGAGTGCCCAAAAAAGCAAGAGGCAGTCAATGATATTTTTTAAAGTTTTATAAAAAATATTCAGGACGGTTAAGATATAAAGGACAATGTATACTTAATAGTTTGCGAATGACAGCACTATCAAATTTCAACAATGAGTAACGGAAGATCAATTCAATAGGAACACCGTCATTTTCAAGAAAATGGTAACTGTAATATTTTAAACATTATTTGATCATTGCATTATTATATTATATAAACATTATTATATTAACTATGTCTGTATACATGAAAAATAATGAAAACAATAATAATTCATTCTGTTTTAAATTTTCACTCCAATAAATGTTTTTTTTTCTTTTTTTTTCTAAATCTGATATTAAGGTACATATTTTCATGTGCGGCCCGCGAGTTTATAATGTTTTTCGAAGCTGCCCGCAAGGTCATTTGGGTTGGACACCCCTGCTTTAAATACAGGATTCAACATCAATATTCGCAGAATAAATCTCAGGTCTTCACACCTTCAACAGCACTCAAACACAATTATCAGTGTCTAAAATAAACGTATGTAAAAATTATCCACTAGCACTGCCGAGCTAATCAGTTACCACGGCCAAAGCAAGTTTATCAATCGCTAGTCAAAACAATACTCACTAATCGCTGGTTGAATCAAGACTGGCTCGTTTAGACGAGCCAGCCGACAGAAACTTTGAGAAAAATTCGCTTGCGTCATAGAGCGTAAAATTAGAGGGTTTCTCCACGAATTTCTAGAAGAATCCAGAGAGTCCCGAACTCGCCAACTTGACTCTATAGCCAAGATTTCGCCAAGTTCCCGTTGAATCACCATTATAACTTAAGGGATGGCGTTGCTTGTGAATATTACAATTTTAACATAAAGTAAATAAAACATAGAGTAATATAAATGCTTTCCACATTTAAATACAAATTATTTACACTATTTTACACAAAATTCGTAACAATGCATTTTTCATTATTATCTCAGTTGTGTATCTAATCCTTTACAAATTAAAAGGGCTTTACACGCAATAGTACTAATTACAGGTTACGGATGACAAACCTAGATTACACTCATTTCTATCCTTTTCTCTGATTCTCTTTTCTCTATATATTAATCAGCTCCATTAATTCAATTCATTACAGATATTTATTCCTAATCGGAGAAATTTTTTTTTATACTTGATCAACCAAGACTCGTAAAACAAACATCTAATTTTTAACTCTTTTTTTTTTCTTCCAAGAATAACAAAATAGATAATACATCTCCCGTTTAGTAATTATCCAACCGACCCTTTTAATCACAGAGCACCGGCTTCAATTATCAACGAGTTTCTTGTCTTCCGTAATTACGTCTCATCAGGGTCGTGCCCATTTCTGAGAATTCTTGGCGCGTTCTGCGCAGGCGGTGGGCTGTTAGTTAAGCGTCACTCTTGCAAATATCAGTTAATTAAGTTCTGGAATGAGTCCCAGTTAACTCGTATCGGACCATTTAATCACTTAACGGAAATTTAAAAAAAAAAAAAGAACAGTTAAAAGACCTCCTTGCCCCTCCCATCATCTTTGGGGAAGTAATAATTTCCGAGATCTTACAAAAAGAATTTTATTGTAATAAACTATTTTTTGGTGTATTTTAAATTATACTTTCATGGAGGGTTTTTTTTTGATACTGTTAAGGTATCCGACTACGTTCGGAACCGTGATTTTAAAAAGGCCCATAAATGGATAATTTTAATGATTTTTAGTGTCACTTAGATTAGAATACATGTATAAAATTGTTTTAAGGACATTTTGGCAAAAAAAAAATTTATTTAAATACAATATTTCAGCAAAAAATTAACTTAGAATAATATTTTTTCAAAATGTTCTCCATTTGTGAAAAATGCTTCTATTATAATAATATTTAGCCTGTATATAGCTCAAACCTCTGTACAGGGGCTCAACTATGATTTTTGAAAAATTTACATTATTTTCAGAGTTACAACCCATTGAAATATATATAATTATCGGCGTTTTTTTCTTAAAATTTCTCCCCCCTCTGTTGTCATAAAACATAGATAAACCCACTTCTAAGTTATATATTTCAAAAATTCTAGTTGCAGGCAAAATATTATTATAATAGAAGCATTTTTCACAAAAGGAGAACATTTTGAAAAAAAAGTTATTCTGTTACTTTTTAGCCTAAATATTGTATTTAAATAAAAAAATGTTTGTCAAAATGTCCTTAAAACAATTTTAATCATGTATTCTAATCTAAGTGACACTAAATATTATAAATATATATATCTTTGACAGACCCTTTCAGAAAGAATGTCACGACATCCGGTCAAGGGGGCACATATAAAAATTGCCAATAAAAGGGCCCGCCCAGCCTCTTATCACAGCTAAGTCTTTGTAGGCACGGGAAGCCCCCAAATGTGAGAGCCATTTCTGTGGTGGTACCATCTAGTGGAGGCTCTTGTGACCAAATTTGGATGCTAAATATTGCCATCATTTAATTTTACCTAGAGTACCAGAGCCAAATCGGTACTCAAGGGATCTTTTTCATGCCGCATAATCATATGACATGTGTTCCTACGATTTTCGCGTCCAGAAAATTCATCGACCTCCAGCCAGTAACGAACCCGCAACCTTAAGCTTACTGAGCGGTTACGCTACCTCTAAGACACCGGAGCCGATTGAAAAGAAAACTAAGATAAAACTTTTATCATTTGATATCCTCAACGATCTCTCTGGTAATTTTATTTTACTTTGGAATTATTTTGTATTTCCTTGAGTGAGTATTTATTAAACATCGCACTATAAAGCAACTCGAGGGCTATTGG
>BMAV01022898.1:54611-77481 GCA_019973955.1 Trichonephila inaurata madagascariensis
CAAACTATCACGAGAAACATACTACGGGAAGATTTTTAGCCTCGAGAGATTTAACGTACACCAGCCCCTTTACACTGCGGGTTTTCTGTGACACTAAGTTCGAACTAATGATACACCGGCCATGAGCTCGTGACCTTGACCACTAGGCTATCACGGTCGCGAAGTGAGGCGGAGATACAAAAACAAATGTCCTCTTCATTTAATTCGGACTTACACAAATTGATTTTCTTCGGAAATTAATAAAATACAGTCGAACTATATTGCGAATTTTTCTATGTAGTGAACTTTTCCTGAAACCTTGAACATTTCACGCTTTTCTTCATAAAATAACCTCTCTATAGCGAAGTGCATTTTCTACATAACGAACTTTTTCTTTTGTGATTCAATTTTTTTTCCTCTCTATTTTTAAAGTATTTTTGAAAATTTCAAGTAATTATCTCTTTAACACATTTTATGGTGGTCATAAATCTTGAACTGGTTCTATTAGATCCTAACTCGCCGAGAGCAATAGAGTTCTGGATGTTTCATCCAAGAAGTGCAACCTTTAACTCCCATTGTCCAGTTCACTAGAGACATCTTCGATATCGCCTTTCACACTGAGGGGAGTTGTCCCGAGTCCATGTGTCCTAGTTATAACATAATGTATGTTTATTGTATGCTTTACATTAGAAAATATCCTTAAAATACCTTATTTAATAAAGAAATTATTTTCTTAATATTGAAAATACATTGACACATTCGACGTTGTTTTTTCTTGTTTCCTTTGCATTTTTTTTTTTTTTGATGGGTAAGATACATAAAATAAACATATATAACAGCGCTTATGAATTTCAAATTTGTTTTACGCGGTTTATAAAAAATGTTAAAAGAGGAACCTCTATATAACGAATTTTCCAGATAACGAACTTATTTCCGGGATTTAGCGACTTCGTTATATAGAGGTCCGCCTGTATTTATCGATGCAAATGAATGGAAATAAAGTTATCTTGTAATGAGGACCTTGACTAATATTTAAAATTGGAGGTGGCTCATTGTATCTACAGCAATCATATTTCCCTTAATAAAATTCGGAAGTCTTTCACTGAACAGACCTAACATAACTATTGGTAGTAATCTGACATAATCCCACGCCTGAAAGGCTGATTTAAATGGGCTTAATGTGCATTATATGTTTGGATCCATAATGCTATGGAAACAGAACGGCTTGATGGACAATGTTGTCACTCCTGAAACTCATAACGGGAAAAATATAGCGTGGAAGAAAGTGTAAGGTGTGTAATTTTATGATAAATATTATTTCGCATGAAGATATTTCGTGCGTCTATGAAAATATTCAGATACATTTTTATTTATTTAGCTGTTATTTCTTGTGAAACGAAAGATATCCGTATTTCATAGGATTTCCGCATTTTTTTCGTTTTCAAGGTTCTTTTGCTACGGTTTTCTTCTTTTGTTTCTGCAAAATTTTCTACGCATATAAAATAAGTTTTCTGTTCTAGAAAAGTTTATATGCGTATTAAAACTGTTTTCTTTATTGGTGATGGTTTTCATATAGAATATTTTCACACATAAGGGATATATTTTTTGGGATTGATATGCAATAAAAATAAGACAAAAAGATTTTTTTGCATTTATATATCTCTATATGCAATTTTTTTATAAATATATAACGTAGTTGATCATCAAATCTTTTAATTTTATTACAGTTCAAGGTTTTATATATATATATATATGTATATATATATATATATATATATATATATATATATATATATATAAAATATTTTTAAAGCTTTGTGCGGAGGATTTAATGGAATTGATAACCACCAGTAAAATAAATTTTAAGCTACAGATAGTTGTTTTTTAAATTTATTTATAAAATATTTTTTCGGAATGTTTACCAATATATACAACTTTATAATTGTTAGAAATCATTTTATATGTATTTCATTGACAAACATAAAATTAAAAAATTAATTTTAATGTTTATTAAAATTAACGGAAAGTGATATGTGAGTTTAAAAAAATCTGAAATTATTTTCAGAATGTAACTTTCTGGATCAGATGTAAACTATTATTTTATTTTTCAAAATACTTGAGAAAACTGCAGCAAAAGAATCAAGCATACATGCACTATGTATTTGCTTGTTTTCTATATAATTAAAGTATTATTCTTACAATATTCACTCCATACTCATCAGATAATATATGTAAATCTAGAGATCTATATAATATCCGAATATTTTTCAGTAATATATTAAGAATACTATATTATTTTAAAATATAGAAATACTCGCAATGGAAAAAAATATATTAAATATATTATAAAAATGTGCCATTTTTTTAAAAAAAAATACTTCAAAGTACAAAGTAAATATTCTCACTTACTAAATAGTTAAAATTAAATATAACGCATTTTGTAAATACCGTATGATTATTGTATAAGCATATTATTACGGGATTGATTGATTGATTGTATTTCAAATGTAGAAAATGTCCGTGCATTTAACTGGCAGGATTTTTCGGAGTAAGTCGTCGTTTATTCTGGAAATCTATCATAATCACAATAATTTTTGCTTCTAACCAAAAGTAATAAACACCTTTATCTAAATCCACAACAGCAGATTAAAAAATCACGGAAATATTAAAACACAGCTGTTCAAATTCGTAATCAAAATTTCATATAAGGCAAATGAAACGCACGGTCTCTGTCAAATGTTTGATTACCATATTGTTCTCCTTACATCGTTCTCATATAATCTAGGAAAGCCTTATTTATGTATTCTAAATTTTTCTTATGCAATAATCATTCTAGAGTCTTGTGAACTTTTGTAGAGGCAGCTACTTTTATATGCCAAATTTGGCTACCAAATTTGTCGTCAAAAAAATCACTCCTATACAATTTGTCCAATTGGAAGAATAATATCCTTAAGCCTACTCAAGACCTGTCGCCAATAGCCCTCATGCAGCTTTATAGTACGACGTAAATGTAACTCTCACTCCCACAAACGATCTTTCCGGCCACAGTACTCTTCCGGCAGAGAAGCGAAAAATACAGAATTTTCCGTGACAACATTTAATAGAGAGTTGCAAACGCGATTATATGTGTCTGAAGCAGTGGCGCACACAAGGGGGAGGGGTTCCTCGGGTCCGGATCCCCCCTCCAAATCCCTTAATTATAATTCTATGTATAAAGTACGTAAAATTTAATTGTTTGTTATTAATAACAAATTTTATTAATTAATGCTAATTATTTATTCAATAATTAATTTTTCATTGTTTTTTGTTCCCGAAAATCGACAAAATCAAAAGGAGCATGATACGGGAATGGTGGACTTTCGACCCTTGATCCCCCCCCCCCCTTGAAAAATTCCTGTGTGTGCTACTGGTCTGAAGTAATGTTATATTTACAGCACTAAAAGTAAACAAGTTTTGACAGGTTAAACGAAAAGTTTTTCAAAAAATTTTAGGATTACGTGACAAAAAAAAAGGGGGTGGGGGGATTTGCGATTTCTTTTTTTTAAATCCCTGTTTAAATATAAATTAAGGCAACATATCAATCTACTGGAAGAGAAAGAAAAGAAAAAAAATAGAACTTTTTGTATAGGTGAGTTTTATTTCAATCGATCCCAAACTATGAAAGAAATTTCGTTTTAAAATCGAACACTTTTGTATTACATCTTATTCTTACATAAATCATTGCACAGTCTACTTACTGGAGGATCGATAAAATTCCTTCTCTTAAAAAAAAAACTGTCTTGATGTCTCTTTTTTTCCTTAGTGTTTCGGTTAACAAAAAAGCAACTGGTTCCAATAAACTAAAATTAGAATTGATCTTTTATTTAAGAAGGGTTAAAGTAAAAAAACTTAATCGCAGACGTGAGACTCACAAGATTCTATCTCGTTGCTGGGGCAATTCTTAATTTAGTGTTGGACAGGACGGAAAAGATCCCGGAATAGTCTCGACCCAGGCTATCTTACAGTGAAAAGAGAGTGGGCAGCGGGGTGGGTGAGCCTATTTCTGAAAATCCCTGCGAATGGAAGATAAAAAAGATGCTGCGAAAGAACGATTGAGTCGATTGACAAAGTAAAGGGTGTGGTCGCACTTGCGTCCACTGATTAGCCACTTCAAGGTCAGCCAGCGGTGACCGCACTTGCGCTTCAATGGTTTCACAGATTTTTCGATGAGAGAGACTTGATTTAAAGGATAAAATTCAAAGAGAATAACATGTGTTCTTCTCAAAACGGAAAGATTACATTTGGTTATTGTCAATCCTTATAAATTCGATATCTCAATGAAATTTATTGCACTTAAAGAAATGATTATATTTTTTATGATAGTTACCGAGTTAATCTTTTCCTCACAATTTTAGTAATTGTGAACGGAAAAAATGCCTTTTCAGTCCTAGGATATCCTATTTGGAATAGAACGATTTTTATTTTAAAAAATTTCACTACTTTTTGTTTAGTCGCTTGTAATTTTCGCCGAACTGCCACTTTTAGTGATGGCACACAAAATATTACTTACTGTTAATTGTTACAAATTTAATTGAGTTAGTATTTAAAACAGTCGTCAGAGCTCAGGTGCCCCCCTCTAGGGAGGTAACTGGGCGTCAAAATTGCCTGCGGCCATTGGTATCCGCATATATGGTGCCGCACTAAAAAGAGGTACTAGCTTCCGGGGAATGTACTAGGTCTGCAATGGTAAAACACCAATCGCAGTCCATTAGAAATAAAAGTATTTAAAACATTGCGAATACTAACAGGAAATGGCTATTGTAATTGGCGATATTCCGTCTGGATCTGATAGCGACTTTTTGCAATTTGTTGCTTTCGTCCGTCTAACCAAATTATACCGAAATGTGCTTGGATATTATTTGAAGTCAACGAACACAATATTTTTTCCCCATTCCAGACGTTTAGGGTGGCCGCGGTAGCCTAGTAGTGAAGGTCACGAACTCGTGACCGGCGTGTCATGAGTCTGAGTCTACTACCGCTGAAGACCAGCAGTGTACAAGAGCTAATACACTTTAAGTTATTCGACCACGTTCGGAACCATGATTTTTCAAAAGCGTACAAACTAATATTTTTTTTAGTATATAGTGTCACTTAGATTGGAATACATGTAATAATATTCTTAAAACAATTTTTAACAACAAAAAATTATTTAATGACAATATTTTGGTAAAAAATGAATTACCTATTTTCAAAACATTCTCCTTTTACGAAAAATACTTCTATAATATTAGTATTTTGCTTATATATAGCTAAGACTCTACCATAGAGCCTGAATTAAGATTTTTGAAAAATTCACATTTTCAGGGTTACTATCAATTGAAATAATAATTGGCGGCTTTTTTTTGTTAAAATTTCTTCACTGTGATGTATTAAAATATGGATACATCTACTCAGTTATATATTTCAAAAATCCTATTTCAGGCTCTGTACAGAGGTCTGAGCTATACATAAGCAAAATATTATTTTAGAAGCATTTTTTTCCACAAACGGAGAATGTTATGAAAATAGATAATTCTATGATCTTTTTTTACCAAAAAAATTGCATTTAATTAGTTTTTTATTGTAATAATATTCTTAAACCAACTTTATACGGGTATTCTAAATGCAAAAAACACTAAATATTAAAAAATATCTATTTATTTGTACGCTTTTGTAAAATCACGGTTCCGAACGTAGTTGGATACCTTATATAAGTTGAGGCACAAACGTCCTCCGGCTGATGTGGAAGTTAGGAGAAGGTGCCAACTCAGGTGTCGTCCTTGTCCCATGATCATGGTCATAGCCTTCTTACAGCTTTATTATACGAAGTAAATTTCACTCTCTCGCGCGCGATGTTTAGGGGTTGGCAATCAAAAAAATTGCCAATATCTATAATTTAAAGCAACCTCGCATTATCACATCTATATCAAAACAATTTTTTTGAATAAGACTTCCTTTAACTGAGATTTATTTAAATTTTGGTGTGCGAGAGAAAACTCTTAGCAGGATGTAAAGGTTTTTGCTTAATAACAATAATTACATGTGTAACAGATTTTTTAACACATATCGGAGTTATTACTGTATATATATTTCAGATATTCAGACAGATTCACTTAAAACTGTTATTTTAAGAGCAAATTTCCTGCCTCACATGCCAAGACATTATTGTGGTGTTAAGTGTAGGAAAATGGAATTCCAGCTCTGGTACCGTCCTCTTCATTTGAACGCGATTCAAAATTGTGATATCTTTCATCAACATTTCCAGTACAATGTAAATAAACAACCACAATCTAAGCAACATACACATATGGAGTTATTAACACTTCATAATAAACATTAAGTAAACGCCTTTTATCTGAAGATGATGCCACACATTTGCTGCTTAAATATGCAGAGCATTAGCAACCAATTTATTATGTACGAACAATAATTTTAAAATCTCAGGGTAATTATTTCTTGACACTATCAACCAACGCCGTAACTTATGGCAGGTTTATTATCCAATAAAATTGAAACCACCCAATATGGGTTGCACATCCATCTTCGACAAAATTGTTTTTGCATTTCGAATACAGATTAATTTATACGTTTTCTTGAAAAAATTTTGGAAACAGATTGAAAGTTTGCGTGACATATTTTGTTATTCCACATGAAGCGTGTAATCAATCAGTAAAAAAAGGAGCATATATATATATCCTTCAAGACAACTTTCTAGCCATTTAAAGTTATGAAAAATACGAATCAATATTATATAAATTGTTATAGAGTCTAAAAAATGTATACAGCTTTGTTGCATTTTTCTAAATGATTGTGTATATTTCGGGATTCCTTTATGTAGAAAACTTCGCTTCATCAAAAAGGTGTCCATAAAACCTTGAAAAACTGGAATAAAAAAAAAGGATAACTATCTCAAATGTATGCAGTATACAGCTGGTAAAAATTCTAAGTTATAGTAAAACTTTCTAACTATTAATTATTAAATATATTTGACTATGCAACTAGTAAATATCTCTCCCTTATTTTGATGTCAGTGGAGAAAGTAGTGCAAAATAGACATTAAAAACTTAACTACTGAAAAATTTATCTAAATTATCTGCGCAATGCATATTGCACACTCACGATTCTGACCCTGAGTGTTTCTTGAATTATTTAAGGGAATTTCATGATATTTCTCTCAGAATTTTAAAGTGTGCTACTAAAGAATGTATAGCTAAAAATTTGATAGTTATAACTTGTTTCCTGCCTATTTTAATAATTTATCATTTGCATAATAATGTTAATTTTCGATTTTCTTAAATTTAAAAAAATAACTATAGATTGGTGTAAACATTTTTGAAAAATGCCGAGAAGGAACTTTTTATCTCCAAGTAATGTGAGTGGATTGATTGGTTGATGGATTTATTGATGTCGCACTTTGAAAGTACACAAAAGTCATTAGCGGAATACCCAAAAAGTTTCAAGTACAAACCGATACTCCAGGAAAAAGACCACCCAACTTCTAGCTCTTATTCAACAAAAATCTTATTGTGAACATCTTTTTTACAGAAGTATAGAAATGTAAGTTTACGTAACTCGCAGGCAGGTTCAAACGTACAGTTGCAAATCAAAGGTAAATATTAGTAAACGTATTAATAGCGGAGATGATATTTCAAAATACAATGGAATGAAAATTATCTTAAGACAAATATTCAGTGTAAGAGCAAGAAAAAAAAACAGTAAATCGGCTTTCAGAGACAATATGTACAGCAAATATCTCTCATACAAATGCATATTTATTTCAAAATCGAAGGCAGAAGAAAAGCTAAGCAAAGACACAAACAAACAAAGCATCAAACAAAGAAAATAAAGGCAGAACGGAACAACTGACTCTTTACGAAAGATTTCATAATTTTAAACCAGTCAAGTGACGCAGACAACACCTAGTTGTCTCCCCCCAAACTTTCATACCACCTCAACTTGAGGACTGAGTTTCAGCTAATTAAACGTGCGGGAGTGAGTGAATATTAACGTCGCACTGTTCAGCTACACGTGGGCTTTTGGCGACGAACCACGTCATTTTGAACCATGGTCAAATGACGTGGACGACATCTGAGCTGGCACCCCCCTCTCCAAACTACCACACCTCACCAACGGGAAGACGTTTCAGCTCTCGACAGATTTAGCATGCATCGCTGCCCTACAAGGTGGGTCTTTAGTGGTACTGGGCTCGCGAAATCATGATATGCCTGCCATTATCCGATACCTTGACCACTGGGCTACAGCAGCCCTAATTAAACGTGCATTAACCCTTTTACAGGATGGACTTTCAATGGCACCGGGACTCGAAAACGCCACTCGACAATACGGGTCACATGTTTGTGACCATGACAACTCGTCTACCACGGCTACAAATAGTGGCGGCGGTAGCCTAGTGGTCAAGGTATAGGACTCGTGACAGGGGCGTGTCATCAGTCCGAGCCTAGTACCACTAAAGACCCGCCGTGCAGAGGAAGCCGATGCACGCTAAATCTGTCAAGAGCTCAAACGTCCTTCTGTTGGTGTGGAAGTTAGGAGTGAGGTGCCAGGTCAGGTATCGCTTTTGACTCTTGACCATGGTTCAAAATGACGAGGTCCGTCACCAAAAGCCCTTGTATAGCTATGTAATGCTACGTAAATATAACTCAACTCACAGCTACAAATGATACAACACACTCATGTAACAATAAGCGTCTTGTTTTTAAACCTCATAAAAATGTGAAGAATTTCACGAAAATTGAAATTTAGGTGAATTTTAAGATAAGACGATACACCAAAAAAAGGTCGTCAATAGAAGAAAATTAATGAAATATTTTCAGTTAATTAATCCGTTAACACCATTATTTCATTTTGATTTAGTAGCATTGATAACATTTTGTTCTCATCTGCGATGAAAATTACCAAAGTTTCTAAGGTTGTCACCTTCTTGTGTTAAGGCTCGCCTTGATGTTTTTATGTTGCAATTGGTTCCGACGTTCAAACCCTCGGCTGGGCATGGTCGACTCAGCCTTTCATCCCGTCAGTGGGTCGATAAATGAGTACCTAGGTTGCTTGGAAACTTAACACTGGGGATTTCACGTCAGACTGACCACCTGACAGGAACATCTGCTCAATCACCTCAGGGCCCAAGGTCGCGTATACTGAGTTGGGCACAGTAGGCCTTGGTCCTCATAGGCTGCCGCGCCACTGAGTTAAGTTGTATTGTGATTGTTTATAAACGTCGCATTATAAAACTATACTCAGGCTATTGGGGATGGACCTCGACATTTTGAACCATAATCAAGTGGCGAAAACGACACTTGAGCTGGCACCCCCCAACCCTCTCCACAACTCCCATATCCCCAACGCTCTCCAACTCCCACATCCCACCTGATCGTGGCTGGCTTTGTCACGAGTTCGAGCCCAGTACCACTAAAGACCCGCCGTGTAGGGCAGCGATGCACGCTAAATCTGTCGAGAGCTGAAATGTCCTCCCGTTGGTGTGGTGTAGTAGTTAGGAGAGGGGGTGCCAGCTCAGGTGTCGTCACTTGACCATGGTTCAAAATTACGTGGTCCGTCGCCAAAAGCCCTTTAGTAGTTGAACAGTGCGACGTTAATATTCACTCACTCACTCACCCACATCCCACCATCGGCAAGGCTTCGAACTTCGACAGATTTAACGTGCATCAGCCCCTCTACACGGAGAGTCTTCAGTGGTACTAGGCAACCATCTAATGGCATGCCGGCTACGAGTCCGTGACCATGACCACTCGGCTACCTCGGCCACTTCACGTTATTTTGTACAAATACATGTATACTATTATCAAGTGAAATATCTTTATTTTTACTCTTCATATCTCTTATCATTGATTCTTTTTGCTCTGTTTCAGAAATCTGAAAGATGAACAGGCATCTCCTCCTAATACTCCTGTTCTCCTGGTCCTCCCTGATCAGCTACTCCCATGAATGCGAGACGGGGGTGGCGTTCGTGGACAGCATCCTCAGCATCCCGCGTTCCCTGATGGCCAACGCGGACGTCGCACTCCTCAAGTCCTTCGTGGCTCCGACGGTGGAGCAATGCATGGCGGAATGTTGTTCCGGGAAATACGGTGAGTTCCGGTTTCATCGGTCGGTAATTTTTCAATACATATTGGAAATTATTATAAGGAAAGAGAATCAGAATCTTAATTCTGTCTTATATTTTTTGTTGAATTATGTACTTGCCTACTTTCCGAAGTTTGAAAACATCGACTCCCCATCCAAATCTTTATGCATTTTTACGCTCAATTGATGTTTTACATAAAATAAAAAAAACCTTATGGATTTTACTGTACCATTAGATTTTTTAAAAAAGATATCTATAAAATTTTAAATTTCTGCATTAAAACAATATTCCTGCTAAGTATCGCCAGAGTATTCGTAAAAATGGTTATTCTATGTGAGTGGTACTTATAAGTACCGTTGGTAGATAAAGGGGAAAACATATTCTATTTCATGGGGATAATAGCCTTTGTTGCTCCATATTTCGCAAAAAACATAACTGTTCCTGTAACACGCAGAAGTCGAAGTACATCATTGTAACAGTTGATAGAGCGTTTTCGATTTCTATAAGGCACATTCTTTAGGCATCTGAAGTATTTATATTCTGTTTCCCGCTTTTTTTTTTTTTTTTTCGTAAGACAGATTTTTCGTGTGAATTCAGTTTTTCTTCTTCTTTCTTATCCCTCTGGTCTAAATCAGACCAGATCCATGAGTTTGAGAAAAAAAAACCAACCTTAAGGTATCCGACTACGTTCGGAACCATGATTTTAAAAAAGCGCATAAATGGATACTTCTCATGATATTTAATGTTACTTAGATTAGAATACATGCATAAAATTGCTCTCCTTTTGTGAAAAAGGCTTGTATTATAATGATATTTTGCCTGTATATAGCTCAGACCTCTGTACAGAGGCTCAACTATGATTTTTGAAAAATTCACATTATTTTCAGAGTTACACAACCCACTGAAATAATTATCGGCGTTTTTCTTAAAATTTCTCCCCTCTGTTGTCGTAAAACAGATAAACCCACTTCTAAGTTATATATTTCAAAAATTCTAGTTCAGCCTCTATACAGAGGTCTGAGCTATATGCAGGCAAAATATTATTATAATAGAACCATTTTTCGCAAAAGGAGAATATTTTGAAAATGGGTCATTCTATGTTCTTTTTTTTTTGTCAAAATATTGTACTTAAATAATTTTTTATTGCAATACTATTCTTAAAACAATTTTATATACATTTTCTAATCTAAGTGACACTAAATATCATAAATATTATCCATTTATACGCTTTTGCAAAATCATGGTTCCGAACGTAGTCGGATACCTTAAGAAACATAGAACCAAAATTGAACTCTTCAAAAGGTCCTCTCGTACCAAGTAAATGTTGCGGTGAAGCCTCTGCATCATTACACTTGGTGCAAATTTGAAAAATCTGGGCAGCATGGGAGAGAATCTGAGGGACTTTAAATTCCCGTTAGTAGTCGAGCAAAAGTAGTTGGATCTCTCCTTTCACCATTAAAACTGATTGACGCTCCAGGGCACTGACTAAGATACTACGGATGCGGTGGTGGTAGTTTTCAGGAGATGTTTATGGTGGCTTTGTATTTCGAGTATAGCTCAAGGTACGTCAGAGGTTCCTCATTGACCCGAGTCATTCAAGTTCCACCCTTTGCAAGGTCATCAGCAATGTCATTATATTTCAAATTCACATAAGACGGAAACCCTTGCTGATGAATCACGGCAGAACCCCAGATAGGATCCTGGGTTTACCAATAATATTTATTCCCTTGTGGTCTCCAATTAGTCTCCAGTTGTTTAAATATTGAATATCACTTCGACTGTCTGAAAGAATCCAGATTTCGCCAGTCAAATGACGCTCAGAAACAGTCTAGAGCAGGGGTCGAGCAACCTTTCAGCTGTGGCGCGACAAACCCTTCTACCAAAATGACTCAGTGTGTCACATAGGACATTTTTGAAAAAAAATTTATTCCCGCGATAGCGCATGCAGAGTTAGAGAATAGAGGTTAATAATATAGATTTACAGTTTTATTATACATTAATTTTGCATCATTCAATAATATTTCTTAACAGAAAAATAAACTGCTTAAAATATAAATATTTCTTCAACAAAAATAAAAATAAAAAAAAATAAAAATTGTACAGATATTATATATTTTTAAACATATTTATTATAATAAGAAATGGACAACACAAAACATAAGTATTCCGCTTCATTATAGTTACATAAGAAGTAAATAAAAGTTTTAAGGTGAACCTAGTGCTTGCACCTTTCTGCTTTCAAATAACAGTATCAGGGTGTGGAATTTGTGACTTTCAATTTGATACGATTCTGAGCATTCAGTTGTTAAACAATTTCTTTGCGGACTCGAAATATTTTTCATATGAGGAAAGATTTTTTGCTTGAATATGTAGAAATAAAAGCGGAAAAGATAGTACATGTAGTTTTCTCTCTTCAAACAATTAAATCTCTCCAGTGATGGCATTCAATAATTTACAAAATCGCTGTAAATTTATTTCTAATTATCTTTCAGATTTTTTCATAATTATCCAGAATTCTGGAGATGTTTGACCAATAAGGTCCATTACAAATTTATCAATTTCCATCCACTTAAAAATTGACAAATTTGTAGAGTAATGCAGAGTCCCACTGAGAATTGTACCGTATACCACATGTGGCACATGTGCCATAGGTTGACAACCCCTAGTCTAGAGCCATATCAATGGAAATTAATTCAGAGATGAAAAGGGAATAATGATTGGTATTCCTGCGTTTAAACAAGCCATTCAGTTTTTGGTGCTTGCATATTGACTATTGGCTACTTTTGGCGAATTCCAACAAGCTCCGGCAATTGTGCGTGAAAAGTATCAAATATACTACCATAATTCGTAAAATCCTTGATGATTTATCTTTGACGTGAAATTAATCTTCGACAATAAATCAATGGCATGGGATCTAATACCCTGTTTTTCCCACAGATCTTTAAAAAACCCTCCCAATATTCATCATAGATTCAGTTTCCTTTTGGATGAGGTCAACTCAGCGCCATCTTTTTTGAGCTTAAAGCCATTAGAACAAAGATCTCTTTAATAAGTTATTAGAAATCAAAAATATACTAGCAACTTACGTTCTTACTGTTACTCAAATAATCCCAGAACTGATGAGGTAGTATACAAAACAAAAATACTAAAAAACTCAAAGCTTTGTTACGATTTTTTCAGGAGTAGAAATGCTTATAGATAAAAGTTGTAGTGTCTGTTATAGCAATTGAAGGTTAATATTGTGAGAGATGTAGAGGTTATACAAAATATCGAATGAAAGTAATTCTGGGAAATTTTTGTTTGTTAATGCACTAATTAATGTTTCTTCTATTGTTATTTCAGAAAAATAATTTTAAAAAATTTCCTGTTCGAGTTTAAAAATGTAAATTATCAATTTTAAATTGATTCTAAAAAGGAAAACAAGAAATTAAGATAACTAATTCAAAGTGTTGAAGATTTAGATGTCTGAGTGAAAACTGCTAAATGTATTTGGAAGTTTCGTGTAGTGTTTCTTTTAAGCTGTATGTTTTTTTTTCAATAGATAAATATATATTATAAAAACAAAACTGTTCTATTTTTTTTTATCATTTTTAGTAAATCCCTTTAAAAAACTACGTTATTTTTTAGAAAAAGATTTTTTTTATGAAAGAAATCAAATGCGATTTTTTCAATCACTTACCCTCATATGCATTTTTTTGAAGAAAAAAAAAAGGAATTGTGGTATTTAATGCTCATTTTGCAATTTTTAAAATATAAATATAAAGTATTAATATATTTACTTTGTAGCATTCTGTTTTTGAAATTTTTCGTGATATTTGAAATGGTTATATTTTTTAAAAATCGCTGTAAATTTTTGCTCATAAATAATATATTTTTATTTTAAATTTTGTGTGTTTATATTAACCAAAAGTAATTATTCTTTTTTTTTTTACTTTTTAGGGACATGGTCCAGTGGCCAGCTTCAAAAAAAACACCACAAAAGAAAATTGCCTACATTTCAACTGTCGACCCTTAACGAAGTGCAAATTCCTGTCTTCCCACTCCACTGACTCCTTCTCATTTTCCTCCGAACCTCTCCATGCCCTGTCAGTGCCTTCAAACCACTCCTCAAAACCGCTACCTTCCCAAGCCAAAATTATCAAGCCATCACATACAAAAGAAGAAATCGCCCCTTTCTCCAACGAGCAGTTTGCTTTCAAGAACGACAACACTTCTGTGAAACCCAGAAAAGGTGTCCATGATCCCACACCTGAGGAACTTGTCGCCAAGTCTGGTATCAAACCGAGAAAGGGTGTCTCCTTGGACGATGAACCTCACTCGAATTTCCTTCTCGATTCCAACAAGTCAAATGTGAAACCGAGAAAAGGGGTTGAACCATATCCCTCTACCATAGAACCAAAAATCACCAGCAGTCAATCTTCAAGTATCCACCTTACAACTACTGCATCAATTACAAGCTACAATTCCACGGACGATTTTACATCCGATGACTTAATGTCGGCACTGCAGAGAGTTTTCGAAGACGATACCACTACCGAATCGTCTGCTTCCTCAAAAATCTCGCCAACTTCCACAAAAATGTCGCCTAAAGTCACAGCTACTCATTCTCACAGCAGCATTCTCTCTACGACAGTTGGGCACTATACCATTAAACCAGAGTCCACACTGTATTCTTCATACAGTTCGCAGACAGGTTCGAGTCAGAACTCTCAAGAGACTAGTTCGTCTAGTACACCCACCATAGAAACATCTTTCTTTTCGAGACCTGATTACAAACCTGCCGTAGATTTTACTGTATCCACCACAGTCTCTTCTTCGACTACGTACTTCTTGACCATCGCGAAAACTCGCCAACCACCGACTATGCAGCAACCGACCTCGGTGGTTGAGGACGCGACAGACGACGATAACGAAGACAGGGTCGTCACTGAAGAACTCAGTGCCACCGACGAAGAAGCCGAGAATGACAGGAAATATAAGTCTTCCATTCATTTAGTCCTGTCCCTCGTCTTTGGCTTATTGGTTCTCTTTGCCGTTCTGGGGGTGGTTGCCAAACGTGTATATGACGGTTGGTTAAGGAGGGACTACTACAGAATGAATTATTTAATTGACGGAATATATAACGGTGTTGACTGAGTGAGTGCTTGCGAACTGATCCGGTGTTCTGTTACTTGATATATTGTTCTATAATCTCTGAAAGTTTCCTCTTAATTGATGCCTTAAAAATGAGTGTTGGGACCAAAATTCGATATGTCTGCAACGACACCCGTGATGAGTTTCTCGATCGTGCCTGAAAATCGTTCTTTCAAACGAATCTGTGATCCCCTTACTAAAAGTGTTTCGAAAATGAAATATGTGCTTAACCTTCACTCTTTATCCTTAACTTAAAAATAGTAAAACTGGACTGGAAGACACTTGAACTGTGTATGATTAAAGTTATACTTTTCAAATATCATAACTTCTGCATTCGAAAGGCACTTGATTTTTTTTTCAAGAAATACATCAAGAATGTAACGAATAATCGAATAGTTTCCTTGCTGAAAACCTTTGTACGAAAAAAGTGCCGAAAATCCCCCATACGTACTTACTCTTTAAAAATATTTTTTGACTGAAAAGAACCATTTTAATATCATATAGTGTTTTATTCTGTGAAGAAAAAAAAATTACTCATCTCATTTTGTGGAATAAATTACAACGCATAAATTACTTCGACACCTGTTGTTCTACTGTAAAATGGAACATCTTCATCCAGTGGCAGATATGAACAAAACAAAAAAATGTTCTGATTTAGAAATAAGTTCTCATGACAATAAGGCTACACATTTATAAATAGAAAGAAATATTTTAGAATAGCACAGAAGGAACATATGTGAAATAGAAATTGTGTTGAGTAAAAAAAAAATGTTAAAGTAAATTTTTGATGTTAGTTTAGTATATATCATTCACGTTCAAAACCTGTGTTTCGTACGATATTGAACATTTTTCATCACAAAAACATTATAAACTAATGTTAGTTTTAAAATTGATTCATGAAACATATCACAAAAAACATCGATTATTCTTTGACTGTCTTCGGACTCGTATTTTGTTGTATACCCATTTCCTTAGAAATGCATAATTTGTTCAAAAATTTTACTTTTATAAGCTAAAACTGTTTTTCCTAGTATGTATTGTAACTTTTGTTGTGTTATTAACTATATCTGTATGCTTCCAACATTATTTTTATATATAGGTAATATGCTCTGTATTAAGCGATTCATTATATATCTACATTCTGTAAATATTAGAATGGATTCGAATGTTACCAAGTGCTCTTAAATATCCAAAGTACGTGCTACAAAATGTGGCATGGAATATTTTGTGTCAAAATCGAGTGAATCAAGACCCTTAATAGTGCCGGCGAAAGAGACGAAATCCCTTTGTAAAATATGCACGACAAAGCTGAAGTGTCGTGAAACTTTTGAAACGCGTTTGTAAATATTGCATGAAGAATTATTGTAGTTGATAACTCTTTATAACTGGAGTTATTCTAATTTCAATGTGGCTTAAATGATAAACATTGTCTTAATAATGTGTATGCTTATTTATAACAAAGTATTTAAATTTATGCTATGCATAGATTTTTAATCATTGCTTAAAATAATTTTTTGTGTTTTAGTTTTTAAAGCTCTTTAAATTTTTAAAGTTTGACTGGATAATCATGAGATTATATTGATTTTAACTGATCCGTTTTAAGAATTCCAAAATATTTTTGGGATAAAAAAATCATTATATATTTATTTATTCGAAGCCTTTTAACAGTAGATTTTTATTTATTTATTTTCTGGTATTTTCCAAAAAACAAAGCGTATACTTTGTTTGCAAAATGCATAGTTATTTTTATTAAAAATTTCTTAAGATTGCTATTTGTATATGACGCTAGTTTTGCATTTGTCTTTCTGTATTTTATTCTATTTAAATTTTGGTATTTTTTAACATTTGTATAAGTTTATTTTTTCACTCATCAGAAAAAAATAGAAATGTTTTCTCAACTAACCTTCACCAAAAAAGGAATATTTTAGACGAGTATATGAATTTTTAATTGTTTGTTTAAACTATACGAGCAAGCATATATAGATAAGAATAATTTTATTTTACATTTCACGCTTTGAAAAACGTAAAACATTCTTGCTATTCAAATAAATACTAAAAAATTTCAATTGAAAGGGATTTTTTTCAAAGTTTTTTAATACTTAGGGTAAATTTTTTTTTCTCCGCAGTCATGTATAATTTTGTTACTTAATTTAATATTATAAATAAATATTTCATTTCAAATAATACTGCATACGTTATTGGTACTAAAACAAAGGCAATGAATATATAATTTAAGGTTGTAAGACGAATAAAATTATATATTCATTAAAAAAATCGTTTGATTTAAAATTGCTTAATTTTTTTCCAATGGTATTTGTGAGCTTATGTTGTTACTGGCTTAAACAGTTATCTTGCGTTTGTATTATGTGTCTAAAATCGTTCAATTCTGTAACTGTTCTTGTGTTTCTTGTATTGACATATTTATAAATGTGCTGAATTGTACATATGATATGAGAGATTAAATAAAAAAAATTGTTTTTACATTTCTTGATCTTCCTTTTAGATTTTGTATTTCACCAACCACAATTTTTAAAAAATCAATTGGTAATTAAAGTTAAAATAACATTTCACCTAAAATACGCTTAATGAACAACTATTTTAATGTTACTAGCTGTTACTGGCCCACTTCGCTGGGAGTTTCATGACATTTTAAAACTACACAGGGTGGTCCCAAATTCATGGTACAGGACATTGTAACAATCCTTTACTATATAGGAATGTATGTGCGCAAATGACGCAGCAAGGCATAAACACAAATAAAAGGAGAGACAAAGTGTTTATTGAAAGCGTCGTTGACAAGTGTAATGTTTACAATAACTGTTCAGCACATGAGTCATGAAGTCCAGCTGCAGTGCACATTGCTGTACCACCCACTGGCAGTCGGAAAAGAAAGTCTGCCGGATTCCTTTACATGTACTCACTGAAAATGGAAGAGGTGTACGCTATTTTCGCTTAACACTCTACAAACGCGGTCTGAGGATTCACACTCACATGATGAGCAACAGCTCTTGTACTTGACTCTGGTCAAACAGCCACAAAGTTTAAGATGCTTTCTTCCAGGCTTGGACTGCGTTCAGCTTTTTATCTACCAGCATCATGTCTGGTGGCGTGGAACGAACGTGTTTCACGAAGTTTTGACGATGTAACAGCTGAAAAATTCTGTGATCCGGCATTCGTCGATCAGAAAACTGCGTGTGATACATTCGTAGCGCAGCTCTGCCGTTACGATTTACATGGCCGTACATGTAAAGCACGTCTGCATTTTCGGCATACGTAAAGTCTTCCTTCGTAAACGTCTGCACAGTTGTGAATGGCTCTTGCCCCTACTGAGATCCATCATGTTGAATGGCGGCTAGACATCTACTGCCCCCTACCGGCCACGTAACCAACCGGCAACTCCATTTCTCTTTTCTTCTTTCCCCTGTTTAAGCCTCACTTGCACCCATACATTCCTATACAATAAATTATTGTTGCACACACTCACAATGTCCTGTATCAACCCTTAAAGTGTGTACCATGATCTTGGGGCTACTCTGTATATTCTTTTTACGTTATTGCTATCTTAGTTCTAACATTTAGCTTTCAATTGCTTTGAAAAATATTCTCAGAGCTCTCACCCATTGATTAAAAGAAAAGATAGGAATTACTAAAACAAATACAGTCGAACCTCTATGTAACGAACCTCTACATTGCGAACTTTTTCTTGGGACCTTGAACATTTCACGGTTTTTTATGTAAAATAACCTCTCTATAGCGAAGTACATTTTCTATACAACGAACTCTTTCTTTTGTGATTCAATTTTTGTTCTCCCTATTTTTAAAGTACTTTTGAACATTTCAAGTTATTATCTCTTTAACACATTTTATGGTGGTCATAAATCATGAACTGGTTTTATTAGATCCTAACTCGCCGAGAGAAATAGAGTTCTGGACGTTTCATCGAAGTGCAACCCTTAACCTCCATTGTCCAGCTCACTAGAAACATCTTCGGTATCCTCTTTCACCCTCAGTGGAGTTGTCCCGTGTTCCAATTATAAAATAATGTATGTTTAATATTACTTGCATGCTTTAAATTATAAAATGTCCTTAAAATTCATTAATTTTATACTAAAATTATTTTCTTAATATTGAAATACGGTGAATTCTTCGACATTCTTTTTTCTTGATTTCCTTGCAGTTTTTTTTTTCTTTTTCTTTTTTGATGGATAAGATATATAATATAAACATATATTAATTTTTAAAAAGGTGTGAATAATTACCTTTTTTAATATATAGTGTTTATGAATTTAAAATTTGTTTTATGTAATTTATAAAGCAAATTAAAAGATGAACCTCTATAAAAAGAATTTTCCATATAACAATATTTTCACCGGGATTTAGCGACTTCGTTATATAGAGGTCCGACTGTATATTTATCTTTCATCCTATTGTTGGGGCGGAGCCCACTCGCAAAGTCTTATGTAATGGAACTCGCATTTTTAGAGGATACTCTCTTAAACAAAAATAATACACTTACAAAACTTCAAGTTTGTAGGTATAATTTTTAAAAATTGATTTTTTTTATCCCTAATGCCCCTGTCATCCCACTTGGAAGTCAATCTCTGCAAAATACATTCTTAACGAAGGTCTACACTGTAAGAGAAATATTTAACGGTTTCTAATATATATCGATATAAAATATATTTTTAAAATTTCTAAAATATACCGATATAAAATATTTTAAAGATTTTTAAAATATATGAATGCAACAATTCAAAAATGGAAACTTTAGTCTATAACAGTGTTTCTTACACTAAGGGGTCGAGTAATTTGCAGCTGGTGTTGCCAAAAATTTTAGGATTTGTCATATATCTTTCTGCATAAAATAACATGTTTGCCATTAACAAATAGTTTAGCACGTTGTATTTAAAATATAATCAAGATAATAAAATACATACAACGAAGAGAAGTTATAATAAAAGCATTTTCTTTTTCAATTCCTACTATTAGCTCACACTCTATATATTTATTTATTTATCTTCGTGGAATTTTCAATCGTTAATAAAATACATTTTAAAGCTCTCAATTGAGCTGAAATTTTATATACATGATTATTTTGGATGACAATACAATAACTTAATTATAATTAATAAAAATTAATTGATTTAAACTAATTATTTAAAGAATTACAAATACAGCCACGTTGGCGACTTAGCGACCATTTTGGTGATTTGTGTCAAAACTTTAAAAGGTTATTTTTCTCACGTTTTAAAGCCTTCAGTTGAACTGAAATTTTATATGCACGATTGTTTTGGATGACAATACAATACTTTAATGATAATGAATAAAAATTAATGACCACTTAATGTTGGGATTCTGTCCTATGTATATACATATTTATATTTTAATTGTATTTATTTAATAAAAAGTAGCTAAAATAAAATTTTTCTTTGTTGATCTAAGTATAGGAATTGACTTAAATTTTTTTATTTTATATATTACTTGTTTTGCTTAGCACATATTGTAGAATACTTATGGGGTCACGCAAAAATTTTGTATATAAAATAGGGTCACCATCCCGAAAATTTTATGAGCCCCTGGTCTATCGCCTGCCTTGGCTCCTTGGTTTATTTCCTCAAAACTCGTTCGTAGAAGATCCGTTAAACATGCTTAGTGAATTTCGTGTCTCGCATGTCTAATAATTCAAAAATTGATTTTTTTCTATCGATAACGTCTCCATAACCACTTTTGGAAGTCTATTTATACAAAACCCTAAGTGGATCTCTATTCAACAAAAAGAACATGCCTGCCTAGTTTCATGTCTGGAAGTCTCATAGTTCTGAAGATCTCATGATACGTGCGTTACTCATTTTTCTCCAAAACAAATGTACAGAAAGAAAGATGATAAGAAAACAATGCATAAAGTTAATTGTAATATTAAATATATTATAATTGGGTGCCATTTATAAAGATTCTTTCCTGGTGCCACTAAAGACCAGTCACATAGAGTCTGATGCAAATTAAATTTTTCGCGAACGAAAGGCTTCACGTTCACGTGGAGTGGAAGTTTGAAATGAGCGGTGTGCCAGCTTGGATGTTACCTTCATCACTTGCCCGTGGTTCGAAACTACGATGTCCATGGTTCATAGCCCTCGCAATTTTTTTTTTCGAATTGCGACATTAATAAATAATTAAATCCATTCGGTTATTTGGCTAAGGAACTTTTTGATTGCTTTTCAAAAACTTTACACTTTAAAGTTACATGAGGGTATCGCCTACCACTGTCAAGTGACGAGCACAGCATCTGAGAAGGCACTTCACTCGTTAAACTTCCATATCACTTTAACTTGAGGACTTTGAGTCTAGACTGATTTAACGGGCATCAATCTCTGTGAAAAGTGGGTCTTCAATAGTAGCAGGACTCGAGCGACGGCTCGACAACTGCGGACACTAGTTCATGACTATGACCGCAAAAATCGAATATCAGATTACGTCGAATATTGATTTCAAACGAAACAAAGAAAGAACAGCAAAATTGTTGATAATAAAATGTTTTGAATCGTCATATTTGCTAAACACTTAGAAAACATGAAAAAATCATTTCAAGATTCTGAAGAGAAAACTTGTAAAGGATTCCCCGTGCCATCTCTTAGTGTTAGAGGGTCAAGTGGAAGATTAGCCATAAAAACTATTTATTAACAATTATCAACAAATACAAATTCAACAACTTAAGCAGGTCCGGCACATGAAATTTCGAAAAATTATTGATTTTCACTTTTTCATATTTTCTAAAAATTCAAATATTTCTATTTAAAATGATATATGATACGAGAAATACCATAATTAGAAGTATTTTCATTTATTTTTTTAAATAAAGCTACTCCTCTCTTGACGCACTTCAAATGAGCTCTGCTATGAGCACCTGTGTTTCCCCTTGCATAAGTTTCTAATGAGCGCGAATCCATATGATATTGAAGTGGAAAAATTGTGTATTGGGCTTATCCAAAAGTGTATGGGTACACGTCTTTTGTATCTTAAAAGTGAAACAGAGAAGAAAAGTTAAGTGATAGAAAAAGCTTAAGTGGTCGTAACCGACTCACCGACATTTTAATATCAAAAATTCATAGATATTATAGTATGACTATTAGAAATAATATCAATGATCTACATAACATGAAAACTGCTGTTTGGGCTGTTTATTCTCATCTTCTGTCTTCAAATGAGCGCCCTCAAAATGAACTGTTTGCTGCGGGTATAAATTGCTGGTGCAAGTTTCAAAAGACAGAAGCTGAATGTAACGAAATGCAGTATGATCATAAACACATACACACGTGCTATATACCATAATGAATTAAGTGAAGCCAATTTTTAGAGATCTAGATGATACTATGTTATTAAGAAAATGTTTACATGAAAAGACTCAGAACCCAAATAAGTCAGTTAATAAAACCATATGTTTAAATGATTCAAAGACTACATTTGTACAATTGAAAACTCTAAAATTAGGGGTAAATATGGCTATTGAACAGTTCAATATAAGTCATGTAGCAAATTAATTATCTTAAAACATTCTGATACTGTGAACCAAATTATAACTGTGTGTAGGACTCGTGTAGCCCAACGAAAGCATCTTAAGATCCCCCCCCCCAAAAAAAAGACAAG
>BMAV01022898.1:93804-131987 GCA_019973955.1 Trichonephila inaurata madagascariensis
ATATATATTCATTCTTTATTGACGTCGTATTTCGAAGGACAACAGATCACTGTGGCCAGAGTTACAGACTCGTGACCAGCGAGTAAAAAAGTCCGAGCCTTGTTGTCACTGAAGACCCGCCATGTAGATGAACAGGTCCACGTTAAATCTGTCGAAGCTCAATTTTCTTCCTTTGGTGTGGTGTGGAAGTTCAGAAAGAGAAGTGTCAGCTTAAGTGTCGTCTTCGTCACTTGACCATGGTTCAAAATGACGAGGTTCGTCACCTACAGCCCTCATGTTGCTTCATAAGGCAACGTAAATAACCGTTCCCTCGAAGAAACGCACGGACTATTGATAGCGAACCTCGTTCAAGTGACGAGGACGACACCAGAACTGACACCCTTCTCTCCACACCTCACACCATGCCAGTATGAAGACTTTTAGCCCCGACAGATTTAACATGCATCTGCCCCTCTACACGGTGGGTCTTCAGTAACATTAGGATTCGAACCTGTGATTCGACAACTCCGGTCACGGGTTATTGACAATGATTGCTAGATCCAAGCTTTGCTACGTGGAACAAGTATTTTGTGTGTGTGTGTGTTACTAAGACTTGAACACGCGTCTGTAAGTAAAAACTGAACGGATGGCAAAAAAATCTGAAGCTTATTAAAAAAAACCTAAGTCAGTGCTTCTCAAACTTTTAATAGTGACCCAATCCTCAGTCATAATTTTCATCGCTCGCTCTTATATTAAAACAATTTTCTAAATGCAATAATAGTATGACGTTAAAGCTGCAATACACAACGGTAATTATAAACCGTACAAGTTATCAAGATAACTATTAAATTTTGTATACGACAAACCCATGGGAGAATCACTAGTAATTACCAAACTTTTTAATTTAGTATTGATGAATTAATTATCAAATATTTTGTGCAGTATCTAGACATTTAAAAGTATATTATATCAGTGTAAATGTGTATTTTATTTTTTATTATGGCAGAATTAGGGTTTGCAGCTCCGGGATCTTTTTAGCCTTTTAGCCGGAAAGCTTTTTAGATGCGTGTTTTTTTTTTCAATTCCTACTATTAGTTCACACTCTCCCTATATATATTTATCTATTTTATATCTCGTTCAAATTTCCAATCGTTGATAAAATACTTTTTGTTCATCAATTAGAGTTCAAATACATTTTTTAAAACTTGTAGTGGAGAACACTTGATTTTAATACAGTTTCTTCAAATATTAAATCATTAATTAAATTTTATTTTTTAATTTTAATTTGATTCTGCGTTATTTCTGACGAAGTTATTGCAACAGATAGCGCCACCGAAGTAGCAATTGGCTTAATTTTTTTTATTACTTTTTTAAATAAAAATTTCATGCACACTTTTCCTGGGAAGTTTTATTTTCTTTATATTGAAATATTACTGTCAAGCAGCCCACTTCTATTCAACTCCAGCGAGTGAACAAGAGAAGAGCACTAGAGAAAACAATTGGGGGGGGGGGATTATTCTTATGTAGGAGATTGAAGCTAAGAAGAAAGGACACTCGGGATCTATTTTTTGATTCAGTAGAAAGAGCATTAAAGCGTAGAAATTGTGTCAAAAGAATTAAAATCTGAAATTTGAATAAAGTTAATTGGCGATAAAGTTCTTAAAATTTTGGCTTATATTAGTGATGACAACTAAGATCTTACGAGAAAATAAAAACATTAATTTTGCAAAAGTAAGAACCATCCCCTTTTGTTTGCTTAGAGAATTTTAAGAAATATGTAAGTACCATATAAGCCTATATATCATATAAATATAATATACATAAATAATTTACACGAATATTTTTAATAATTAAGACTAATTGACATTTTAATCGTATATACTTATATATAAATAAACAAGAATGCATAATTATTTAAACATTGCCCTTTACACAAAATGGATGAAATAAACAAATCCCCGATGAATGGGCATGAAAATGAGAAATACTTAAGGCCCGCATGCGAAAATATCGTAAACGAAAGTGTAATACATCCGAGCAATTGTGAATTCTTTGGCCTACAATAAATCAAATGTTTTCACTTCTATCTTGTGGTCATAAGCACACACCCAAAATTTATTTTTATAAGCTTTTTGTTTATTTAATCCAAAAGGTGCCCTGTTACATCGAATTAAGATGCCGTAAAACCAATTGTGATAGAAACACAACATTCAACACATAAACATTTAAAATTATTTTTCTTCCGTATATTTTATTCCAATATCTAATTATTCCATTCTTTCACTCCCTTATTGGTTTACAAAATTTGTAATTGTTTATTATTTCTTGTTTTTTTTAATTATATTTGTTTTGTTTTTGTATATTTTTAATCTTAAAAGAATTAAATATTAAAAACCTTATTAAGATATTTCTAATAAAAATGCAGTTGCCTTTATTACCTATATTTTTTATTAATTTCTATCTTTTCCACTCTTTTTTTTTTCTTCTAATATCACATTTTTCTAGCGCAGTATTTAATTAGGGTCCGAACTTTGAAAGTGGTTCCACAAGAGATCACTATTTGCTTAATTAAAACGACAAAATTTTAGTAAGATTTTAATTTTTATAAAATTACAAGAATGCATAATTAATTCTTAAGGAAAATTTGTTAGTAAAAATAAATATAAGTAAATAAATATTTTATAGAAATAAAATAAAATCTGAAATTTCGTAAAAGTCACGGGCTTTCAGCATGAATGGATAAATCAGAAGACTTACCATTAAGGAGAAGGAATAACTTATCGACATATCAACAGATTCGACGTTCAAGTCGAAATTTAAGCAGGAATAGCTCCTAAATTCTTTGCTGCAAATTTGCTGAATAAGCTCGGAAGTTTCTCACACAGTTATAAACATTTTTATGCCATTCTGAACCCATTGTATTTAATTTAAACATATTTTTCTACATAAATGTGGCAACAATAACAAAATATAAAAACATATTAACGCAGAATAAAAATTCGACTCCAGATAGCTTCAATATACTTACACTTCGATAGGTTGTATAAAAAATTGTTAACTTATATCCCAGTTATTAAATATAATGCAATGGAAAATGACATTTGGAGCACGAATTAAGGAACAAACATTTTTTATTAATGTTTAAAAAAAATTTATAAAAAATACATGAACATGTTGGTCTACTTTAAATATCTTTCTAAGATATATTCTTCTAAGAAGCTGTTTTTTTTGTGAGGTTTTCCGGGAAAACAAAAATTTAAGGGTTCCAATAGTAGGCAAAGTTTGAAAAACACTACTCTAGCACATTAAAATGACAATGAATCGAAAACCCACAAAAATGGTATAATCCATATTTCTTTAAAAAAAACCCCATATTTTTAAACAAATATTTTTATCATTAGTTACTGTTTACTGACTCTTTTTTTTTTTTTTTTTTTGCAATAAAAGCTCTTTTGCATATTAAACCTTGCTGTCACGTTTACAAGAATTTTTCTTACGGGTTACCTTGAAAATGGTAAGAATCTTGCTAATTCAACTGATAAATATTTTCGAACATTTTTTCTCTTCCGATTTTTAAACGTGACAGAGTACAATAGAAAGAAAATTTGAGTAACCATTACCTAGAGTATCGTCCTAGAGTTGTTTTCTACGTGTTTGAGAGCTCTTTCTGGAAGAAAGCTCGCTTTTTTCCTAAGTCCTCCAAAAAGCATGCTCTTTTGTTTAATGAAAGAAAACATGGATTTATCTCGATTATTAATAGAAGAAAAAAAAATCTAAATCTTGATTTACGTTCATACGTTCATTTACTTATAATCTGCTAAAAAAGTCATTAATTTTATGACTTATAGAACGTGAGGAGCGGATACATTTAAGGCGATAATGGACATGAAAGGACCAAAATCGAAAAAAAAAATTAAAAGAACAAGATTTGTAAAAGGTTGATCAAGCAGTTCTTTAAAAAAATATACAATAAAGAAGCTCGCGTTATTTTCTTTATCGAGACTAAAAAATAAGTCACCGAAACAAAAAAACGGTGAAAATCAATTTAAAATCAGTTCAGTCTTCAATTATTTAACTAAATTAAGTCATGGAACATTTCAGTGAATTTAATTCGCTTCATCCAATTGTATACGTTGTTAGACTTAATGGCGACGAATTCCTGTTCGGATTAACCCATTTCTCTGTCCTTTAATTTTGCAATTTATCAGGATCTAACATCTAAGCTTGCATATAAATCTCCCTAATCTATTACTTCAGAGCTTAAAATGTTCTAATCTAATAAATTAATACTTAGGGTGAGTTTTGGAATGAATATGGTATTAAATACAGCGCAATGCAATGAGAGAGTTTTAGAACATTTGTGAATAAGAGTTTAGAAGTTTCATAAATTCTGAGTTATTTTTAAATTTGTTTTGACTGTGTGTGGAGGGATTTTTGAGAAAATGAATAATTTTAAATATAAAGTTTGCATATGATTGAAAAGCAGTAGGCGACATAATTTATATGTACTTCTAATTAACATATTTAAGTTGATTAAAATTGTTATAATTTATTTTCAGAACACATAGTTTTTATTTAATTTTTCTAAAAGTATTTCGTAAGTAACACTAAAAATAAACACATAGTACAGTTACAAAAAAAATACATTTATATATTAGCGATAATTTAAATTTTACTAGGCATACATAAAAATTTTAATTCCAGGAAAATAAAAAAGCATGGAAAAAAGAAGTTTAATTCTCGGAATGATGAAGACAGTTACAAAAAAAAAAAATTTGTCAACATAAAAGTGTGCAATGAGAACGGTATTTCTCTCAGTCTTTTTTTTTTCTCTTCCCATCTTCTTTCTTTCTTTTTCTGGGTGTATATTCCTCGATGTGGGAAGAATTGCGTCATTTGGATCTCTACTAAATAATAACACATCATCAATGTTCCATTCCGCCATTTTTTTTTCATTTGTGGCAATGTTATTTGGTAAAATCAGTTATTTGTTATAGTTAGTATGCCTGTCACCAGATGGCGCTAATATATTGTAAATTGAGAAGTTCATGTACAACTTTAACAAAACAGATTATTATCTTATCTATTACAACTGCTGCAACTTTTATCTTTCTGATCAACCGTACCAATGTGGATTGTATATTTAAATCTGCATTACTTTTTCAGCAATTTAATTATTTAAAAAAGATAAAACGTTTTAAAGTTTATGATGAAATCAACAATAATTCTAATTAAAAAGCTTTTTTGCATACAACTTTACATATAAAATGAATTGAATTTGTATTCGCATCCTATTAATTTGCTTCAATAATTTTGAATAAAAGAAAAGTAATCTGCAGTAATTTTACTGACTCACCTTTGGAACCTCGTTACTTCGTTTCGATTTAAGAAAGAAGTTAGTCTTGCTGCATTCAAAGAAATTTTTTAATAAACAGATAAATTAAGAAACGCTTAAAAATACAAGGAACATATTTTTTTTATATCCATGAAAGTTTACTATATGATGTATGTTGATGAAATAAACGAAAAAGTGTATATTAAAATTGTGTGAAAAACAGCAAATAGAATGGCAAAATTCGATTTAATGATAAAAATCCCTTTCATTATTCAATAGCTAGTTTATTATTAGTACTAGTTACCAACATTATTTTATTGCATATACTATTACATTTATATTAGTATTCAAATATACAAATGTGAATTAATAAATAAATTGTTATTTATATAAAATTTATGCAAGAATATGTATTTATATATTAGTATTCAAATATACATTTATGAATTAACAAATAATGCGTTGTTATTTTTTTAGAAAATTTATACTTCATTTTAGAAATATATATTTTTCAATTTATATTTTTCATGTTATTCAACATCAAATAAATTTCAACTCATTTCTGATGTTACAATAAATGTATAAAAACATATAAATGAAAGCTGGGAACGTAAAAAATTGTTCAGTCCTTCTTAGGAACTGTCAATTTTCAAAAATACATATTGAAATGAATATTTTTTAAAAATGTAAAATTATCCCGAACTATTTAAATCATATCTCTCAATTTCAATAATTAATGCACACACCAGATTAATTACGGAAATATTATCAGAATTAATAATCTGTTATTATAGGGATATAAATAAAGTGTAAAAATGTGAATATGAAGCAAATTACTGGAACGAACAACAGAAAAAATATGCGAAAATTATGAAATCATTTTGCATATCAACAAAATTGCATTTTTCCATTGATGAAGAGGACATTTTAAGTGTTATTAGACACATTTAACTGCAATATTACAGAAAGTTTAATTTTTTTGAATCAGCATTGTTCTAAAAGTAATAAATGGGAATGTTCTATAAGTACATTTTAGAAAGTAAATATGAGATTCACATAGAAAATGCCCATGTCTGTTCGACAGGAGTCGTAATAAAAATATTTAAGAACTGTGTTATTCTATGCTTCGTGCCCTTTCAATAGCAGAGAGAGAAATGTTTAACTGAAAAGTATGGACTATTCCAGTGTTTCTCAAACTATAGGGCGCGGTCCCCTAGGGAGCGTGATATCTGTACGAGGGGGGCGCGAGCATATTGAAAAGTTGAAAAGAAAAAATAATTTTAAAAAATTATAAATTTAATGAAAGTAAACAAACAAAATACATTCTTACATAATCAAAAATAAAATACACATTTACACTGAAACTACTTATAAATGTATCAGTACCGCACAATGTATTTTATAATTAATTTAATAATACTAAGTTAAGAACAACATTAATAATTATCAATGACCCCATGGGCTTTTCATATATAAAATTATATACAAAAATTAACACTTATCTGGATAGCTTGTACGGTTTATATAATGAATACCTTAACTGCCGTTTAAAAGTTACGCGATTCGCTCCCCAGTGCCACCGTTTTCCAAGTAGACGTGCGTATATGCTGTATTTAGGGGGGAGGGGGAGAGAGAGAGAGAGAAAGGGATTAAATAAGCAAATCCTCTGCAATAAATATATCCTTCGCAAACACTGTCAAGGTTATTTTATTGCATTCTAAAGCCTTCGGAATAATTTTATGGATAGCAGTGCACAGAAAAGATCGTACTTCGGAAAGACGTACATATGCGTCCATATATATATATAGACGTACACATATATATGGGCAATTCACGCTTTTACTGAGTGAGACATTTATATACGTCGGTGGTACTTAAGAGGTTAAAATCGTATTGCAGCTTTAGCGTCAAAGTATAGTATTATTGGATCCAATGCATTGTTATATATTATACATTGTATGAAGGAAGGGGGATGTGAAAATTATGATTCAATATTGGGTTGTAAATATTTAAACTTTGAGAAGCGCTGGGCTATCCTGACTGCAACGGGCTACGTAATAATTCTGATTACTAATGAATGAATGCATATTAACGTCGCACTATAAAGCTACACCAAGGCTTTTGGCGACGAACCTCGTCATTTTGAGCCACGGTCAAGTGACAAGGTTGACATCTGAGTTGGCATACCCCCTCCTAACTACCAAACCATACCAACGTGAGGGCATTGCGCCTCGACCGTTTTGATGTGCATCAGCCCCTATACAAGGCCAGTTTTCAGAGGGAGTTTGTTTCGAACCCGCGACTCGAAAACGCCGGCCACATGAGTCCGTGACCGTGATTGCTGGACTACCGCGGCCACATCAAAACAAAGAAAACTACTTCGTAAAGAGAAAAATATTCTAAAATTAATAAGATATGCTATAGTTACTCATTACGAGCTCTTCCCCTTTCAAAAACCTTTTCACCTTTTGTCACCCTTCCCCATGAATAAAATACTAAGGAGTTCAATTCATCGCAAATATCTTATTGATTTTTCTAATCAATCCAGTACAATAACACTGAGTATCGGTGCTGATAAATTTCTGGCTTTGGTTTTCTCTTTTCTTTTTTTTCACCACAAAGCAAAGCCATCATACAATTCACTAGAAGTTAAGAGATCTAAAAGATCTCTAGAAAGGATATTTTTTCTCTTTGTAACAAATCTATTTAAACATTCTCCTTTTTTTTTTTTCATTTTAACACATCAAAAGATTCTAAATTAAGAAAAGTAAGCCTCTATCGAGTGACACAGTAACCTCAATGACTTTTGCGTGCTAAAGGTGTCGCCGAGAAGCTCTTTAATTAATCTGGATGGAAACAACCACCGGACACTTTCCTTTGTTCGTTGCAAATTGCGCCGGGGTGGGAAGTGCGGCAGGTGTCGCTCAGTGCCTGTACCATGCCATCTCGAAGAAGTGCTGTTCGTAGCGGGCGTAGAACCCCGGCACTCTCATGGGGGGCATCTGGGTGTTGTTCCGGGTGCTGAAGTGGCGGAGTCCGGCCTCTACCTCTATGCGGCGAAGTAGACGGAGGACCCATGTCCAGTAGGGATTGTCCGGCAGGTGGATTTCTATACATAAGTGGTTGACGTGCTGCAGAGAATATCATTCATTAATGAGATATAGAGCATTGTAAAACGAATTGTAAAACACACAATTATACATATCATAATATTGCATAATTTAGTTACAATAATTCATTAGATCTATGAAACCGGTTCAATGTATATAATGTCGTACAATTTTAATTAAAAGAATCATTATCGTAAAATAAATTTTTAAAGTAAATTTATACCATGTGAGTGAGTGAATATTAACCTCGCACTGTAAAGCTACACGAGGACTTTTGGCGACGGTCCTCGTCATTTTGAACCATGGTCAAATGACGACGACGACACCTGAGCTGGCACCACATCTCCCAACTACCACACCACACCAATGGGAGGACATTTGAGCTCCCGACAGATTTAACGTGCATCACTCCCCTACACGGCGGGTCTTTAGTGGTACTAGCCTCGAACTCGTGACACGCCAGCCACGATCCGATACCTTGACCACTTGGCTACCACGGCCAACAAATTTTTACCAAAGTAATAAGCAAGTAAATGTAAATACTAAATTTAATTTAAGTCATTGTTAAATTAATGATAAATTTTAACAAAATAGATCTATTGTCAAAATATATCCCGAAATATGTTATTTAACACACAGAAACAATCCATATTTCATAAAAAATTTTAATGTAAGATATATCAGTCAGCGTGACAGAGATATGAGATACAACATATCAAACACTTGCTAATTGGGGGAGGGGAATAAATGGCAGCTATATCTAAGAGGTTAATGTCATAAATTCGTGGCCGAGTGCCACGGGTTCGCCATTGAAGACCTACCATGTACAGGTTTGCCGATGCATGCTAAATATGTTGAAGCTCAAAGTCTTCCCATTGGGGTGATATGGTAGTTTGGAGAAAAGTGTGTCAGCTCAGGTGTTGTCATCGCCTACTGATCGAAGTTCCGAATTATGTGTGTGAGGTTCGTCGCCAAAAGCTCTCGTTTAGCTTTATAGTACAACGTTAATATAACTCTCGTAAATATAAATGGTATATATCTGTGGGATCTATAAAATGCTGTGGAAAACCAGAAAGCAAAGAATAGTCACACAAAATCAAAAATGGTACACTGCATTAAATTTATTGCCAATTAAGTAACATTTAAATTAATAAACTCAAACTCAGTGGCGCAACAGCCATTGAGAGCCAGGGCCTACTGTGCCCATCCCAGTATACATGACCATTGGGGGCTGAGGTGCATGAGCAGATGTCCCGATCAGGTGGTCAGTCTGAAGCCCAAGCAAGTTTGGTACTCATTTATCAACCCACTCCAGCAGGGATGAAATTCTGAGTCGATCATGCCCAGCCCGGGAATAGAACTTGGACCTGTGGTGTGGATTATAGATTCTGTTTATAGATTCATATCCTGATGCCGATAAAGACTCATCCTATAGAAGAGTTAATGCACGTTAAATCAGTAGAGCCATGTATTATTGGTGACATGTGGAAGACTGGAAAAGGAAGAGCCAGCTCAGGAGACATACTAGTCATTTGAACATCATACTCGTCATACAGAATGAAGAGGTCAGTTAAACAATAGTTTTCGTAATGCATCAGAGTGCGACTTTAATAAACAATTAATTAATTAAAGAAAGTAAAGAAGGGGGATGAAATGCAAAGGAGAAAGTTTGTAGGATATCTCAGAGAAACGCGACATCTATATTTAGCTATAACATAACATAGATACTACTGTGCTCTAAATTTATTATTTATCCTAAGTTGTAAGGTTCTCGGATCCACGCCTAGAGATGTGGGAAGGGAAGAAAGACTAAACATGTCCAAAATTAGATAATTTATTTTTAACACAATTAACAACACAAGTTCAACCAATCAAAGTGGCTGCGATAGCCGAGTGGTCGAGGTATAGGATCGTGGGGCTGGCCTTGTCACGAGTTCGAGCCCAGTACATTAAAGACCCACTGTGTAGGGCAGCGATGCACGTTAAATCTGTCGAGAGCTCAAACTTCCACCTGTTGGTGTGGTGTGGTAGTTAGGAGACGGGGTGCCAGCTTAGTTGTCGTCCACGTCACGTGACCATGGTTCAGAATGACGTGGTCCGTCGCCAAAAGCCCTCGTGTAGCTGAACAGTGCGACGTTAATATTCACTCACTCAACCAACCGAAACTAAGAGATACGCCCTGTTGAAGCAATACGTAGATAAATAACGAGGTACGCCAAGTATGAGAAGACTAAATATTAATACACTTTCTTCAGGTTCGAATACACTATCATCCTAGCTATCTAATCTCTATTTAATCTCTAGTGACCAATCATCACACTGTAATTTATTACATTTATCAAATATCTGCGGTACACTATACATTTCTTTAATCACTGATCCGCTAGCAATCTATCCTATCTCTCTCTCTAGTTTGAATGCTTAGACTATATATAGTAGACCTAATTTACACAATCACGTTCTCTTCTTCAGAGGGTTCGTTGCAAAATAAAATAGTTTTAAAGGACCAAAAATTTCCAAACAGAACTTGTTAATCAGATCGACGCGGATAGAGCCGTCACAAAGTTTAGCAAATAAGGGGTCGAGAAATATACATATTTAGATACAGAACTCTTTCTTCTATTGTTGTGTGTTCAGTGGAATATAATTATTTACTTCTATTCAACTATTACAGAAAAGTTTTCAATCTAAGAAAGAGCGGGCATATTCCATTGTATGAATTCAGTTCTTTAATTCATTCGTCTGTTCCAACTGTGATTCGAGATTCGCGAAGCAAACTTCATGAATATTAATGTATTGAATCGTCAAAATGCAATTCAATCTGCACTTATATTTATGATCTGAAGGAAACCCCGAAGTGATCCATTCAAATTGTAATTAAATATGTCCTTGAAATTCAATATTGCGAGACAAGCTCTCCAAGTATAACTAATACTGAAGTTATTCATCAATATGTAATAGTTATAGTACGCTCATATGTATATCCATACAGCATATTTATTCGTCATGTATTGTATTCAATGATTAGAAGTTTAAGATTTAATTTTAAATCCAAGAAATATATTATGATGCGGAAATAAGTTTAGAATATTTTTTATTGAATAAGCAGTATCTGAGATATAATATTTCCTCTCTATACATGATTCTAATTTTTATAATATTTACTAGAATTGAAGTTGTTTTCTCTGCCGTGTATTCATGTATTATTTTATTAAATTCACATTTTGAAGCTAAAGAAAGACTATTTTTTTTTTCGACAAAACTCTTCGTACTTTAAACCCCTATAAATGAGCTAGCTCCTCCCTCTCCAAACTTTTGCACCTCACCAACGTAAGGACTTTGGGCCTTGACAGATTCAGTGCACATCGGGAAGGGTATTTAGAGGTACCGGAAAAAAAAAGGTTTAAAAAAATTAATTAAAATTACATGTAACGCGCGTTAGAGTATAGGGCATTAACGAACATAGTCTTTTAAGAGTGGGAGTAGAAAAAAAAAAGGTTTGGGAACCATTATAAAACACAATAAAAATTTTAAGAATTATATAATTTAAAAATATTTTATTCTAATGAATTGAATGAAGTTCTAAATGAAGTTGTATCTTTGGATTTCTTGTTTCTCAGTTTCTTAAAAACAAAAATAATATACAAAATAAATATTTTTTTTATCAAATAGGAAAGTAAATAAACATATTTTAATTATTTCCTGCATGTTTATTACTGTAAGTTATGTTTCTTTTTTCATTTGGGGAGATTTTTCAATCAATTTCTATGCGACTTTTCAGATCTGTATTTTGCATAGTAAACAAGTATTTAATTTACGAGAGAAATGTTTGCATGTGCAAAAAAAACTTTGCTTAAAAATATGTCCTAGGTAGGATGGAACATATAGACGGGCGTAGTTTGTTCATCATCTGATATTAAGTGCAAAAAAGTGATACAATAAATATTCATAAAAAATTCATTTGAAAAAAAAATGGATTTTGAAAAGAAGTAGACATTAGACTGAAATATGCTACTTATTGTACTCAGGTAAAATCAAAGTACAGTAGAACCTGTTTTTGTGTGGTCTTTTTTATGCGATTTTATTTTTGTGCGATCTTTTTTTCAATCAATGTACCAGTGGCGTAACAGAGAATGTTAGGCCCCCATGTAAAGTCAGGTTTTGTCTTTAACATTTTATAAGTTAAGTAAATACGTACATGTCACCAAAAGTCCCGGGGTTGCGGGGGTGTACGTTACGCCACTGCACACAATGTATATATATACACTTCAAGACGCTCTCTTCATTTGTTACAAACCATCTCCCGACAATGCACGTTCAGTTGCTTTCTTTCAACGCGCCAACATTCCGCGCTTGATTAAAGACGAAACTTTAAATGACGGTGACATTATCAATAATTTGATAGATTATGTTGTTGTGACTAATGCCACCTGCCTGACGAAGTCATATCGAGGCCCACGAAATTCATCGCGGCTAAGGGCTAGTATTTTTACGCCTGTCGTTAGCCTTAGCTTCGAGCACCATGCAGGTGACAGTACGATTTTGCTCGGTTCCACCCCAATTTAGAGGGAGAAAACCCTGGGGGTGGCCAGGGGCCTCCCACCTCTCTTCCCCTTCCACAAACCTCACGAGAGGACTTGCGGCTCGACGGCTGTTTAGAGTACCCCCATGCCGCAAAAGCACTATACATATACAAACACCCATGTCTTCTCCGGGATTCTAACCCAATCCCTACGGCACCGCAGTCAGCGTCACTAACCACCATACCGGTTGGGCCACTGATAGATTATATCAGTGATTCCCAAAGTGGTCTATATAGACCCCCAGGGGTCTATGACGACCTGCAAGAGGTCCACGCCAGCGAAAAAGCAATTTGGGGGTCCATGAGGTGTAAATAAGGGTCTTTGATAGTGGCTCTCAATAAACCAGGTCATGCCTTTAATTTTAAAAGGAAATTTAATCAAGTGGGAACCAGACTTATCTATTTAACAGATTTATTTACTAAATTCGATGAGGTTAATTTGCAGTTACAAGGCAACAACACAAATTTTATCAAAACAAGTATCACATTTCAGCTTTTCTTGCCAGAATTAAGAAGAAGTAGCAAAATTTTCGACGTCGCAAATTTTCCCAGTTTCTCATTGTCACAGACAATCTGCCAGTAAAAAGACGTTATAACCTATGTTCAACATTTAAACGTCCCTTTTTTTTAGATTTTGAAACTAGGTTTGAGAGAATGTTTTGATTATTATACCATAGTAGGCAATGAATTCATATGGTCACTGTGAGAAAAAAAATGTCAGATTACAGGAATTAAGACACTAGGAATAGGCACTATCGAAGATCTTAAAGTAAAGTTTAGAAACTGATGTCAACAATTTTGGCTTTAAAGAAAGATACATGCTATTTATTCTATATTATGGAATATATTGAGAAAGTTAATTGTTTTTTCGATTGACAAGGAGTTTCAGCGCGCTTGCTAATCTCCAAAACAAAACAAAAAAGAAAAGACTGGACACTATTAACTGAGGAGATATTTAGGGTTAAACCTGACAAAATTGATGCCAAATGTTGAAAATTTGTTATTGCATCCCCAAATTCATCCCTCTCACTAAAAGCACTTGCTTGTTGCTCGGTTATTTTATGTAACTTATTTTTTGCATTAATTAAATTTTAATTTAATAATGCATGTGTTTTCTTAAGTATTTAACTCTATACCTCCCAACAATTAAAAATTTTAATCTTTTAAAGTAAGTAGCTCTTTACCTGCTGTCAAAAACACATTTAAGTTGATGAATTTGCAAAAATTTAATATTAGATAAGTAGGGGTCTACCCCAAACCGAAAAACCTGTCAAGGGGTCTATGAGGCAAAGCAGTTTGGGAACCTCTGGATTATATAGACGGGCAAGAAGAACCGGATTCTTTGAGAGCGGATAAAATATATGCAGGGATACAGCTTTCCAACAAATTGGGAAAGCATTTTCTTAAAATAGATACCGATTCCGAAAGGAGTATGAAATTTCAAAAAGAGCCTCAAACACGCATATCTGGTTATCGTGGCAACTACAAGCAATTGACCAACTGACCTTCGTCACAAAAACTTATATCTTACTTTATGGTGCCAAAAAATATTTCAATTTAAATTGCATCTTCGAGTGACGAACGTGATTTTGAACTAATTCATCACAAGAAGGTGAGCGCTTTGAATTACGATGAGTAGCAGTGAATTATGTATGTGCATTTAGAAAACTTCTTCATGTATACAATGCGAAACATTTTTTTAAAATGTTCCCATGCGTAATTTAATTATTTATTCAGTCATTGAAGTACTTTTTAATAAATAACTGACGTATTTTCTAAGTGCGACTTTTTTTATGCGGTTTCTCTCCACCGCATAAAAAAAACATTCTTGTAGTATTTCAACGAATTTATTTGTTATATGTAAGAATATTTATAAAATTTTCGAATATTTTTTGTGAGGTTTTTTTATGCGGTTCCTATCTACTGCACAAAAACAGGTTCTACTGTACCACTAAAGCATTTTTAATCAAAAATGTTTTTAGAGAATTTGGGATCTGCTCCTTAAGATTGTTAATTAATTTCAACTATCTGCATTGATGTAGATTCATCGCCAAATTTGGCTCGTTTGGGCACTCATGGCGATATGTGAGGTATCTAGTTTGTCATATGAGTATAATATTGATGCTTTTTTAGGGAACGAAAAAATAATATGTTTATGTCCCAAGCAAAGGCTATGCTCTGATGCCCCTTCCCCCCACCCAAGAGAATACGATTGAGATTAAAAAAAATTATAAATAATTAACTTTCTCTCATACGGTCTTTAATCAATTAGAAATCATTCCGTTTGCATCGAATATTTTTTTTACTTATTTATTATTTACTTACATTTAATTGTTACTTACACTGAATTGTTTACTTACATTTAGAAGTCTTTTTTCTAAGATATCCTCGAGTACTAGGTATTCGGCCCCCTCAATGTCCAGTTTTAGAACGTCAATTGTTTTGTTCCAGTGGCCGAGGTGTTTCAAGATTGAATCAAAGGTCCTCATGTTCCAAGTTTGTCCTGATACAGTTCTAGAAACCAAAGAAATGAAATTAGAGTTCATTGGTTTAATTAAATGCGTACTTGAGTGTTTTTGATAAGCAGTTTATATTATTCACACACAAAACAAATTAAGTATTTACAGTATTAAATATGTCGAGAATATTAAGTATGGTATGAGTATGTTGAGATATAAATTATATTATTGCATGTTATTAGAAATTTCGATTAAACATTTTATACACAGCAAAAACAAATAATTACACAGATAAAAAAAATTTAGATTTTAATATTTGAAACAATATTATAATTAGATTTCTTTAATTTAATAATTTCTTGATATTATATTTTATCTGTAATAATTAAACTGTAAATTATGCATTGTGTAGAGTAAACAGTTTTGAAAAATGATAAATTCGAGGGAGAGATGGGTTACCTCCCAATGTTTGAAAAATTAATTTGTTATGGAATTCACAAGCCCTTAACTCACATAACTCCAAAAGTTTAGAGCAAAATTTTACGAAATTTGTCATTATGAGAAGAAAAAAATGTCAATCGAAATGGAAAAATTCTTTTTGGAAATTAATTGTATTGATTCATTAAATTAAATTCTTTTTAGTAAAAAAAAAGTTTCTTTTGAATCATTACGATTGATGCCATTTTTCTCCAGTTGCTATTGGAAATGCGATAATTCCTTTTCATTTAATGTGAATGTGTTGGCTCTGTGGCTAAGAGGTAGCGTGCCCGCCTCGTAAGCCTAAGGTTGCGGGTTCGATCCCGGCTAGAGTCGATAGATTTTTCTGGATACGAAAATCGTAGACACGCATTTCATATAATTACGTGGCATGTAAAAGATCCTTTGAGTATCGATTTTGGTCTAGTACTCTCAGGAAAAACTAAATTACGTCAGTATTTTGCATCCAACAAAAGCTTAAATTGTATAAATTCAAGCGTCAAAAATATGGTAGCGGGAACTGCCACTAGATAGTGCCACCAATAAAATGGCTCTCACACTTAAGGGTGGCCGCGGTAGTCTAGGGGTAAAGGTAACGGACTTGTGACAGGCATGTCATAAGTTCGATCCTTGTGCCTCTGAAGACCCGCCGTGTAGGGGAGCGATACACATTAAATTTGTTGAGAGCTCAAACGTCCTCCAATTAATGTGGTGTGGTAGTTAGGAGAGGAAGGAGCCAGCTCAGGTGTCGTCCTCGTCATTTGGCCATGGTTAAAAATGACGAAATCCGTCACCAAAAACTCTCGTGTAGCTGAACAGTGCGACATTGATATTCACTTACTTACTCACACTTAAGGACTTGCCGTATCTGCAAAGGATGCGCAGTCGATTTGAAAGATGAATGTAAACATGACTCGTATATTAATGTTATGATTAACAAGTGTTTTCCCGACAGCGTTAAATCTTTTTTTTTTTTCTGAGAAAGAAAAAAGTTAGGTTGTTTTCGAAGGATCGTCTGTGACATTGAAAATGTTCAGCTGGTAATCTAAGTTTCACATAATAAGAAAAGATCTAATAAAAACTCAGTTTAGCAAATAAAGTAGGTTCACTGTGTGTGTGTGTGTGTGTGTGTGTGTGAAAACGTACAGTATCTCTTTAAAATTCTCCTCTTTGACAACCTCAGGTCTCAAATCAACAATGCCCCAAACTCAAAGTCTATGCACGTATCAAATAAACAAGATTTAACTGTGTACACACACACACGCAAGGGTACAAGAAAACTCTTCAATTCTTAATTAAAAAAGAACTAGAGGAAAAAAATGACAAAATTGTGCTTTTTTTCCCTGACATTTGGCTGTTCAGCTTTTATTCTTATTTCGCGGTATTATTTCCTGTTCATTGCTTTCAAAAGTCTCCGGAGGTTGATATTAACCAGTTAACTGTGATTGACGAGTATATTCATCATGGAGGAGCTTCAGAATTTTGTGTCATGATGAGCTTACTCGTCATGCGTAAAAAGTAGTGACCATTCACTGTTTAAGTTGTAATTTTTGAGAAAAATATAAAACATATTCTCAAATTTCAAAATGTTTAGGATATTTTGAGGCCAGGCTGGGGTAAAACAAATAAATAAAAAATATGAAAAATTTAAGATGAACTCATGCGTCCCCGTATGCACTGACTGAAACAGCGTATAATGTCGCATATCCAATTTATTTATGTGCGATGATAAGGTTTTTTGAATGTTAACATAACAGGTGCAAAGAGAGGCGAAAGTCGGAAAGTTGATTTTTAATTGGGTTCCTTCAGGTATGGCACTTAATTTTTCTTATGTCTTCGAGTAATATGTATATAAAATATGTTTATGTTAACCAAATAAAAATACCGTAAAATACGGCGTACTAAGCGCACCTATACTTTAGCTCTTTACTTTCATGCTTTGTTTTTAGGTACATTCGCCATATAACGCGCGCGCTCCCCCTTTTTTATGTGAAATAACCTGAAATATATATATATATATATATATATGCAATGCTCTTATGTTTTGTACATTATAATTTGTGGTTTTATTCCGAGCTTTATATAAAAAGAGTAGTACATTTCTAAAGGTATAGCGCTTTAAGTTCATATGGAATGCCATTTCTTTTACAGAAACTGTATTTCTATATACAGAGAAATCTAATTTTTTTTTTCTGTGCTCATGCTTTTTTTATTTTTAAAGTTCTCATTTTTATACCGGCGTATAACACGCATCCCGAATATTCCGTTTTTATTTTTCAATTCCTACACTATTAGCTCGCACTGTCTCTCTATATATTTATTTATTTATATATTTGTATATTTATTTATTTATCTTGGTGGAATTTTCAATAGTTCATAAAATGCATTTTAAAGCGCTGAATTGAGCTGAAATTTTATATACAGGATCATTTTGGATGACAATACAATAATTTAATTATAATTAATAAAAATTAATTGATTAAAACTAATTATTTAAAGAATTACAAATACAGCCACGTTGGCGACCCTTTTGGCGACTTGTGTCAAAACTTGAAAAGGTTTTTTTTTTTCACGTGTTAAAGCATTCAGTTGGACTGAAATTAAAAGAGGACAATACGATACTTTAATGATAATTAAAAAAACTAATTACCACTTAATGTTGTGATTTTATCCTATGTATATACATATTTATATTAATTGTAACTATTTAATAATAAGTAGCTAAAATAAAATTTTTCATTGTTGATTTAAGTAGGAATTGACATAAAAACTATTTTTTTATATTACTTGTTTTTGTGTTAATGGTGCTCGTTATACGCCGGATTTTACGTAAGTATTAGTAATAAAATTGGCAATACAAATTGGCTTAATAAGTTCTACTTCTTAAGCTCATTTTTTTATTCAATATTTTAAAAGCGACACTTACTCTGTGATAAACAAATATACTCTTCATCGCTCGATTTCCATGACACACATAGTTGCCCAAAAACTCAAACGGGGGCGCCACAGTTAACTAGTCAATATAATTCCGAATCTTACCCGAAGCTCTTATACTTTCATTCAACTCCAAGTAATTATTCACCTAGATAAGTTCGTTTAAACATAAAAATAATTACTTGGGAAAATTTTGAGTACTTTCAAATTCGATTCAAAAGTGTTTCTGAAGTTCAGACTTACCAGCTCCATTGAACTTTTAATCTTCAAATCTGAGTGAAATAATCGATAAGTAATTTACGGACACTTTGCACTTTGTTCACGTCTCCAAATTTTTTATTAAAACAAATTTTACATCCAGCGATATTAGCTGAGAAGCATACAACTCGAATTTTAAAAGTAAGGGGGTTCACCCATGTGACGGCCTGTTGTTTAAGCATTCTTATGGAATTTTTTTTTTTTTTTTTGACGACCAGTAAAATGATAGAAATTTTAAGTTTTTTATCATTTATTTATATGTATTTTAAAATTATGTACATAAATGCTTAGTCAAAAATATCCAATAGAACATGTGAGTTATAGCACTCTGAACACACCCGCCTCGAAAAAATGGACGCTCATTTCCTCCACGATTCCGGCTGATTGGCTTATCTGAAATTTTAAAAAATTAATGGCGTTTTAATCTGTGAGCTTAAATGCACATAATGGACTATATTCAATTGAAATATCAAAAATTGAATTTTTGGTAGACCTCTGAAGAGAGAGTTTCGAATTTCATGGGAGGGGGGAAGGGGTATTGTTATGTTTTTGTTATAAAAAATAGAACTATTTTGAATTTTGAAATGATCGTAGCCCATTTGGTGCGTATATATGTGCTGAGTCTACCCTAAAAATTTGAAGTCATTCGGTCAAAACGTTCTTGAGATATGAGGGAGGAAAGTTTGAAAAACGCAGTTTTGAGAAAAACGAGTTTCAAATTTCAAATCCAATTAAAACAATAAAAATCTTAACTTAGCACTCCGAACAGCTGCTCTTCTAACACCTGCTATTTTATAACGACTTCGAATCTTAAAAAATTCCCTTTACGACCGTATTCTAGACATGTTAAGGAAGCAATTTATGAAAAAAAAATTTTGATTTTTTTTTTTTTTTTAACCCATTCAATGGGTGAACCCCCTTAAGCTTGATGGCCCGGATTCCTTTTTAGATTTGTAATACTTTTTTTTACACAAGAAAAGATGTTTCTTGATTAGTCAAATTTCTAAATTCGAACCATTTCCAAAGACGAAGTTTTGACTCTTAGAGTTGAAGAATCATGATTCTAAATTATTTTATCTTATTTTATTACTTTATTTATTGTTCCATTTTTTTATTACAATAATACATTTTTATATCTCATTCATTATTCTACTAATTATTTCCTTTATTATTTCCCTATTCTATGAATAATTCCATTATTCTATGCATTATTTAATTTACAATTTCCTTATTCCAATAATTATTTCAAATATTATTCCATCATTCTACTTATTATTTTAAATATTAATTCATTATTATATGTATTGTACCATTTATTATTCCTTTACCCTATTATATATTTTTTCGTTTTTCCTTCATTTTTATTATTTCTCATCCCTTATTCCATTCTTTTATTTATTACTTCATTTACTATTTCGTTATTCTGTGTATTATTTCACTTATTACTTGCTTTATTCTATTTATTATTTCAAATATTCCATCATTCAATGTATTATTTCTTATTTCATTATTCTGAGTATAATTTAATTCATTATTCCATTACTCTATTATTAAATTTGTTATTCCATTTTATTCAATTTATTATTCTAATTACGTTCATTATTTCATTTTTCTATTTTTTATTTCTTTCACTGTTCGTTATTTTATTATTTCTATTAAGATTTTATTATTTCTATTAAGATTTCATTATTTCAATTATTACTTCATTTATCATTCTATATATTATTCCATTTCATTTTTTTCATTTATTATTCCATCAAGCCATTTATTATTCCTTTATATTATGTATTAGTTCATATATTATTTCATTATTCCATTTGTTATTTCGTTATTTTATTTATTATTGTTACACATTTAGTTTTTTATTATTCTATTTAATATTCCATTATCCTATTTATAATGTCATTATTCAGTTTTTATTTAAAATAATAAAGGGAATACTAATAAAAGTTCCTTTTTTTGTCATTATATCGCTCACATGAAACAAATTTGCCAGTTCATATTAATATAAACAAGAGTTCTACCATATCCGTAAGAAATAATAATTTTTACAAGAATAAATAACTATATATTCCAAAGAATATTTTAATGTAATAAAAATTACGTCATGTAATAAAAATTAATAATGCCGTCATTGAAATGCATTCAGATGAAAAAGTATATTTATAGGACAAATGAGTTATTTCATGCATAAAATCAGAGATACTGTAGAATAAATTCGTAATAACTTGGCGAATTACCGCTGTTATTTTCCTTGTGAATAAATATATACATCCAAAAAAAAAAAATTACAGGTTTATTCAGAAGTTTTTCATTTAAGAAATCCATTCTCATTATTGTATAAAACAAATTCGTGATTTATTCGGATTGAGAATAATGAATGGAAACATAACTTCACAATTTAAATATTTTCCAAAAAATATCGAAATACATTGTAGGTAAAATACAGAGAAAACGCTGGAATCTTCCAGAATAAAATACAGCTATGCATTTCACATGAGAATAATTCTTTTATAGAATCTTTTTCTCTAGACAGAGAGAGACTTTAAATTGAGAAAAATAACTTTATGCTCAAAAATCTTAAATAAAATATAAAAATTCAAGAAGCGTCAAGAAGCTTTTTGAAAGTAATGTATTCATTTTTAAGGTTATTCAGCTAGAGTGTGTAAAATATTCGAGTAATATTGAGAAGTGATTTTTTTGTTGTTTAATATTCATCTTTGAAATGTCTTTTCTACCCATAAATGTAAGTAACCAAAATGTCTAAATTACTAAAATTCATCGGGAACTTGCTAAAAATATATTTGTATCTTGATAAAGATGAATTGGCTAACATTAAAATTTGTGACAAATACTTTTTTTAATTACAGTAGACGTCGTTTATCCGAATCAATTGGGACCGGACACGTGTTCGGATATGCGATTGTTCGGATAACCGAAAACCGAATGCGATCCATGCAGTATATGAAACCGGACACTATACGAATATTGAAAATCATCACATGCGATAAACGTGTTTGAAGAAAAAGCAAAATAGGTGCAAAATGTCGAAATTTTACTTATTGTGGAAAATAATCACTTACTTTTCGCTGTACCATTGTACACCTTCGTTTTTTTGCTGCAAGTCTCTGAAAAAACTCGTCCGGATAATTAACGTTCGGGTAAACGACGTTCTACTGTACTCCACTATTAATTCAATCTCCTCTTATAAATATATATATCTTATCAAATTTTCAATCGTTAATAAAATATTTTTTATTCATCCATTCAAGTTCAAATACATTTTTTAAACTTGTTGTGGATAACACTTTTTAATAAAATTTTTTTTAAATAAATTCTTTAAATTTAAAATTAAAAAAATAAATAGCAACAAACAAAATAATAGCCCAACAGCTTTAATATTTACGTAGATCCGAGGATTTTATCAAAACGTTAAAAAAAATAAACAATTCTTTAAAGCGATCCAATTTATTATCAAAACCCAACCCTTTTAAAAACGGATTCAGCAGCGATATTCACGGGAAAATTTCCCAAAGGTCTTCACACCTTCAACAGCAATCAAACCAAATAACGTTTTTAAAAAAATACCCCAAAATAAAGATTATTCCAAGCAAAGCCAGCTAATCGCGAGTCAAAACAATCCTCACTGCTCGCTGGTTTAACCCAGACTTTTGCCGCCCCGGCACCTCTCAATTTATCCAAAAATTCCAGAAATATAACGGCTCGTGTCATTGCGTGACACTAGTGGAAATCTATACCAAGAAGTTTCCCCGGGGGGTTCCCGAACCCCCAAACGGTCGCCAAAATGATCCCAAAGCCCCCGCCAAGATTTCCCCAAGTTCTCTTGGATCGCCATTAAAACTGGGAGCGTTTTTGTGAATGGTACGATTTTAACGAAACAAACATAACATAGAGTAATATAAATGCATTAAAAAACCCCAAATACAAATTATTTACACTTTTAAAAAATTTAACAATAGAAAGGAAAATTGTTATTGTTCCCTGTAGAGTAATGGATATGCGTTACTTTAATAAAAGTCGTGGGGTTTGAATCCCCCGGGATTCAATTCCCGAAATTAAATTTCCTTTTTTAAAAACTATTTCAATGAAAAATTAAATTTAATAATGAATAAATAGCAAAAAAAACCGTCCACACCCTTTGGGAAAAATGAAAGTTGCAAGGAAACGCTTTCTATTTTGTCATTATTGGATTCTGTCATATATTATATACATATTTATATTAATTTTTTTTAAATATATTTAAAAAAGTAACTAAAATAAAAAAAATTTTTTGTTGACCTAAGCAGGAATTGCTTGAAAAAAATTTTTTTATATTACTTATTTAACTACAGTTCATTAAAAATAAATCATTATCCTTACTGACTTACCCAGTTTTACATTATATTATCTTTATCTTTCAAATATAATACTTCTAAGAATGTTGTTATACAGACCTAATGTTTACAATTTAATAATTGTAGACACTACTAAAATTTAAGGACCATTTTATTGAATGAAATAATCAGCCTCTATTTATTAAAAACATAAGTTACAAACATTAAAAAAGCATGTAACATTAAATGTGCAACTTAAATTACAAGCATTAAAAGAGTGATTTTCATCGAAAAACAAAATGAAACTTTAATCAACACCTCTATAAAGCTACATGGCAACTATTGGTAACAACCTTCATAATTTTAAGTCGTGGTCGACAACATGGTTGGTAATTCTCTCATCTAACTTAAACACCACCTTAGGACTTTGAGGCTCAGTTCCATAACAAGTGAAACAGCTTTTATTATTTGATATAGTATTTTGGTGGGAATTTTAAGCAGTCGCATGATTAGATGCCCATGATAGCCAAATGACAATGAACACGAACTCGTGCATGGTATTGTATTTGTCCAATTGTGGGTTCGAATCCTGAAGCCACTGAAACCCACTTTACATATGGACTGGTGTGATGTAAAAGAGACTGGATGAGTAAAAATATTAACGTCATACTGTTCAGCTACACGAGGGCTTTTTGGCGACAGATCTCATTATTTTGAACCATGGTCAAGTGATGAGAATGACACCTGAGCTGGCACCCCCTCTCCTAACTACCACACCACACCAACGAGAGAACGTTTGAGCTCTTGACAGATTTAACGCGCATCGCGCTACCCTACACGGCGGGTCTTCAGTGGTACTGGGTTCTAACTCATGACACGCCAGCCGCCGAACTCATGACACGATCCGATGCCTTGACCACTAGGCTACCGCGCGGGCGCGCGGCCTCTTTTCCTCAGGCAAATGGGACCGTTAAAAACTGTTTAATAACTTCCTGGTGTAGAGATATATATATAATTAATATTTCTCCTCAAGATTCCGTGTGGATATTAATTCGTATTTTCATTAATTAGTTTAATATTTATATCTTTGCGAATTTTCACTGTTATTGAATGATATTGCCACATAATTACCTAGTGCCTTAAAATTAATTAGTATTCGATAGTTTTTAATTAATACCCTCCTGATACTAGCAATAATTTATTTAAATTAATTAAAAAAATAAAGCTATTAAGAAGAAAGATATTTAAAAACGGATAACTTTTCTGATTATATGCCTCCGGTAAATATTTGAGAGTTCGTTGATTTGGAATTTATACGCAATGAAATTGAGCAAAATATAGACACATTATAAAAATTTGTTAGATGATTAAATCTTTAACGTCACAGTGAAATACACGAGAGCTAGTGGTGCTGAACCTCGTAATTTTGAGACAGGGTCAAGACTTCTGCTATTGTACATCATTCTCCAAACTTTCACATCGCGGCAATGTTAGGATTTTGAGCCTCGACAGATTTAACGTGACTCTCTATATGCTTTGTATCTAGCCCCTTTAACACGGCGAGTTCTATAAATAGCATCTAAACTCCAACCCCTAACTCAACAGAAAAGATGCCGGGTTAAATATTTAATATAAAAACATTTAATGAATATTCATTTTAGTATACCAAAAAAATATTTTACGAATATTTGTAAAAAAAATCCTTAATATTCGTATAAGAAAAATTTTTAACAAATATTCATATAAAAATATTAATAATAATATTTTAAAATCTCCTTCATATATTTATGTAGATCCTTATACAAATATATACCAATTTTGTTTTTAGAAATCTTTACAGAATCTTAGTAATTTAATATGGAAAAACAATCAATATCAATTCAGTACCGAATAGTTCCGTATCAAATTTAACGGATTAAAATATTTTCCTCAAAAAACGCGTTTTCTGATGTAATTTAGAATATATCTCAAAAATGTTGCTGTGGTAGCCTGAATGTCATGGCCACGAACTCGCAGCCAGGAATAAAAGCTCTGATGTCATTGAAGATCCACCATCTGCTCTGGCTCAAAATCCTCACGTTAACGTGGTGTATTCAAGTTTGGAGAGTCACGTTAGTTGTCGTCCTCTTCCCCTGACCATGGTTCAGATTGATTGACTGATTGATTGAATATTAACGTCGCACTGTTTAGCTACACGAAAGCTTTTGGCGACGGACCACGTCATTTTGAACCATGGTCAAGTGACGTGGACGACACCTGAGCTGGCACCCCCCTCTCCTAACTACCACACCAACGGTTGGACGTTTGAGCTCTTGACAGATTTAACGTGCATCGCTGTACTACATGGCGGGTCTTTAGTGGCACTGGGCTCGAACTCGTGACAAGCCAGCCACCTTGACCACTAGGCTACCATGGTCACTCCTTTTGCCTTAACCATGACGTTAATATATATATATATATAATGCACTCTATCAATCAACAGCATAATAATAGTTTTCAGATGAATAAATTAAAACTGAGAAATTTCGAATTGTATTACTTTTGAAATTTTCCCGACATTTAAATTTGCTTGTTACTTTTAAAACCATAATTTAGTACACCTTTCATGAAAAATATATTGTTTTTTCCTAAGAAAACAGAAGAAAATTTTTTTTTTTTTTGAAAATAAAAATTCAACTTTTTCAATTGAGAAGAATATATCCTTGTTTTCAAAACAGACGCTGTGGGCGTTTTGATAATAAAAAATACATATATTCATATATTTTCATTAGAAAAGTTCTCAACAGCAAAAGAAAAACAAGCCTGCGTAGAACATTACTCTTACTGAATACTTCGCGAGTGTTTTAAATATCGCTCTCTTAAATCTCTACCCAATTTACTTTCTTTTAAACTCGGATCTTCTCAGAAAGAAAAAAGGAACTCGTGCTTTTTCAATCCAAGAATATTACTTTGTGTTCCAAACAGGGATCGTGGTAGTTTTGAGAATGGGTACCATCTATTTCAGAAAGAATCACCAACCTCTAACCTCGTCCCCAGAGTCCGTCGTGGATAAGTAGTATTTACGCATCGTCAAGCGACACCCCCCGTTCCCTGGGCCATAAAACTAGTGGCGTTTCTCGGATAAGTAGCACGGATCCCAGTTGCAGCATCGATTTCGTTAGATGGACTGAAAACACGACGAGGGATTTTTTTTTCTTTTTTTTTTTCCCCTTTTTCGAGTTTTGTAAAAAGGGTTTGTTGGAGTTGGGAATACTTTAGGGGCTTTTTTAGGATTTATTTATGTATTCATTCTTTTTTTTTCCTTCGAAGGGGAGGGGAGAGGAAGATTCTTTCTAGTGGAAATGTTAAAGCGTTCGGTTTCCGTCTGAAGGCTGTGGTAGAAATAGACTGCTGTGGTTAGAACTAGGACTTGCCGGAGAAAAAAGTATACATATTTTAACAAGTGTTGGCCGTTTGTTTTTGTTCGAAAAGGGAAGGGGAAATGGCAGGGTATTCTAATAAAATATTAGTCGTTGTGGGATGGGAGTTACACAGCCCTGATTGGTGGAGCCGGTTTTATGGCTGGTAGATCATGCACATTCGAACACTTTTTTTTTAATCGTAGACATTCGGATTCCTGCAAGCTAAAAACGATCCGACTTAAAAATTTGCGAGTATGAAAATAAGTGAGTGTTTATTAACGTCGGAAGCCCAGTGACTGAATGGATAGTGTTTCGCGCTTCCACACCGCAGGTCCGAGGCTCTAACCTCGGGCTGGGCAAGGTTGACTCAGCCTTTCATCCCTTAAGTGGGTCGATAAAATGAGTACCAAGTTTTCTTGGGAACTTAACATTCGGGGTTTCACGTCAGACTGACCACCTGACCGGAACATCTGATCATGCACCTTGGCCCTGACGGGCTGTCACGCCACTGAGTTAAGTTTATTAACGTCGCACTCTAATGGAACACGAGAACTACTGATGACGGATCTTGTCATATTGAACCATAGTCAAGTGACGAGAACGACACCTTCTTCGAACTTTCACACCATTCCAAGGAGATGACTGAGCCTCGACAGATTTGATGGGCATCAGTCCCTCTGAGTGAGTGAGTGAAAATTAGTGTCGCCCTATTCAGCTACACGAGGGTTTTCGATGACTGACTTCGAAGTTTTGATCCATGGTCAAGTGACGAGGACGACACCTGAGTTGACTTCCCCCTTTTCTTAACTTTCACACTACACTAAAGGGGGAGGACGTTTGAGCCTCGACATACTTAACACGCATGGTGGCTCTTCAGCGGTACAAGGCTTGAACTTATGACACGCAAGCCACGAGTCCGTTATCTCGACGACTAGGCTACTGCGGCCTTCATTAGCCCCTCTACACGATAAGTCCTGAGTGGCACTGCGGCTCGAACTCATGACAACTAAGCTACAACAGGCGTCCACATATGATGATATGTATAAGATAGAGGTGTGAAAGTATCGCTGTTCCTATTTTATTGTAAAATTACAAGTTACTATACCAAACTCTGTTGGAAAAATATGCAGATTTGTATTCTGAATGTATTTCTATCCACACAAAAAAGTTAAAGTGCCTTATTTCTGCAGCGACCCCTTCATTCTCGTAAGTCGCAAACAATAAAAAACAAGAATAAAAGCGCTCAATGACTAGCACGAATAGGAATTCCCTTTCATTCCATTTGTCTAACGCGTACACGTTTGTAGTTGTGGTCTGGCCGATTGGCGCGATTCAAATAAACTCTTGCCAAGCTGCTCTTAAATATATGATTGATTCATTGTGAATTAACATCATTCTTTAAAGTTACACGAATTTTATTGACAAAATGACCTAGGTTTTTTTTTCAAAAATATTTTTACAATATTGAGGTCCCCTCCTAATATGGCATCCCATTTTCTTTAATTTTCACAAAAACGTCGACGTGAGGACTTTTATCCTCTATCCTATTTAATGTGTATCAGCCCCGCTACATGATGGATCGTTGTTAAAAACAGACTCGAATGTACGACTCAGATTCAAATTTTAAAGGGAAAATATTTATTGTAATTCAGGGACAAATGTCCTGGACACCACAAACGTAAAGTGTCGATTAATCCATTTATTCAGGGAAGCTCGGACAAGCGATTCTTAACCCCCTTATTCTCTTAACCTTGTTTTATTGTCCTTCGGCTGTATTTCAACAGCCTTATACAGGGTGTCCCAAGATTATTGGGACAAAATTTAAGGGGAGATAAGAGACATCACAAAGATTCAGATTTCCATAGGCATCTATGGTCGGAAACGTTTTTGTTCGGTGCTAGGTGGTGTTATTCACAAGAGAATTGGAGTAAATAGACCTGCATTACCGCAATCATTTGAGCTGTCTTCACCCAGAGCAGTATGGAATAGTTTTACGAACACCTAGCTAGCAGACATCCACCTGATTTACGGACTGGCTGAAGGAAATGCTGGTGAAACAGCTGGATTTATCGCGAAAGATAACCTCAAAGAGATGCACCGGACCACCGTATGTTCACTAATTTGAATCACAATTTGTGTGAATACGAATCACAACAAGGTAATTATCACAGTGAGGGAGGGCTACGAGTGACTTGAACTCCCCATGGTACTCTGATTACTTTTAACGGTATCCAACACATTTTGTTTCACGCATGGAACCAAATGTGTTGCATACCTGGGCCCGTTGGAATACGCGGCTCACCTTCACTATGCCTATTACTTCGTAATGATCCCTATTCACGCAAATTGTGATGCAAATTAGCAAACACTAGGTGATCCAGTGCATTTCTCTGTGGGTACCTTTCGCGATACAACCTTTCTGCTGCTCATGCATTTCTTTCTACCAATTCATAAATCAGGTGCATATCTGCCTGCTCGGTGTTTGTAAAACGTTCCATACTCTTCTGCGGTAGATGGCCACTGAAATAACTGCGGTAATACATGTCCGTTTCCTTAACCCGGCACTTCACGTGCAGGGTATGTCATACCCACCGTCTGACTTTTTTCAACGCTCCTTCTAAACCTTTTTTGGAAAATGGATAGTTTCTCTTGTAGCTGACTTTAAGGTCATATCCTTTGAGGGGCCTTAGCTTGTAGGCGAATTCTTAATATATATTTTTGGATACCGCCTCTTCGGGTTCGGCATACCCTGCGCGAGCATCACCGTTATATTTCTGAATACATGAGCACGTTTTAAATCTTCCTTATGTTGTGGCATATTATTGTAGCTATAATGAAGAAATGGGATATTTAATTGAATAGATACAGTATTTAATAGATATAGTGTGACATCTCACGCGTCCTTTCTCTAACATAACCTCTGTGTTCTTTGAAGGCCACGATTAATGGCAAAACTTTTCCAACCCAAATCCAAGAAGTGAAACGAAGGCTAGATACAAATAAGATAACCTTTAAAAGGATAGAAGTTTTAGTGAGCGCGATGGCAATTTAGAGAAAGTTCAGTTCAGAGAAGATAGAAGTGTTGACTGACGGCTTACCTAGAATCAAGACACACTCTAGCCATTCAACCAAGGTACATACCATTGTACGCCAGCCTAGAGAAATATCCAAAGTGGATTGGACGTTGAGTATTCAACCAAGGTAGGAAGATTATATTCCGAACGCGAATCTATTATTGAGATTGAGAGTAGGCGGATATAATATAATTATATTGATAAGTGATCTAATTGCGCGATCTGTGTTACTTAAGACTACGTGTTTTGGTTTATTCTCACTTAATATATAAGTTTGTTCGATACCTAAGTAATTTAAGTTAATTTCTTAATAAAAGTCATATTAAGAATTCTAAAATGTCTCATCATTTCGAGAATCCCACACCTCTAACTTACGCTGAAACCCCACGACATGGCTATCGAACGATGGCCATGTCACAATAGTACAATGGTATTTTCGGATGAAGAAATTCTCTTCATGGTTATGATGAGAACGAATCAAATGAGGAAGAGTATAACAGCAAGTATGATTCCTCCGCTGAAATCGATCCAGATTTAAAAGAGCGAGACACTGTTGAAAATAAATGTTTTATATGTAGAGACACAAAAACATTTGGTAAGAATGTAATTTTAAAAGAGAAAACTGGTAAACATCCTATTCACTTTCAGATGAAATTTAAAAAAAAAATATTGTGCTGGAACAATAAGAGAAAATAAAAAAGAAATTTCAAAATTTTTGAATTTAAAGAATGGAGAAGTTTACTCCTATATGTTTAGTTTTAAAAAGACACAGATTAAAAAAAATTAAGATCCTGCGTGAAAGCATCACACTTACTCACGAAGACATTATAAACAATGTACTGAATGCCTTTATAAAAAGAACAGAAAAACTAAATTTACATGTGAAAATTGTAATAAACATATTGTATTTCCTACTTTTCCTCCTTTTTAACTTTTATATACAAATTTTACAGTAAAAACAGAATGTTAACACCCTTGGGTATGAGATACCCGGCGCGAGAACTTTCGGTCGTTTTATTCGCGTGAGTGATGTCGGGTTAAATGCTCTTATGAACAACGTCATCTAGCTCGTAACAAAAACGCTTCCTACCGTGGGTTGCTATGCAAATTTGAATCCTTATGATGTCCCTTACCTTCCCTTTAAAGCTTGTCCCAATGATCCTGGGTTTTGATTGGTTGAATATTAACGTCGCACTGTTCAGTTACACGAGGGCTTTTTGGCGACGTACCACGTAATTTTGAACCATGGTCAAGTGACGTGGACGACACCTGAGCTGGCACCCCCTCTCCTAACTACCACACCACACCAACGGGAGGATGTTTCAGCTCTCGCCAGATTTAACGTGCATCGCTGCCCTACATGGCAGGTCTTTAGTGGTACTGGGTTCGAACTCGTAACAAGGCAAGCCACGATCCGATACCTTGACCACTCGTCTACCGCGGTCACCCAATGACCTGGGATACAGTGTATATGATAAGAAAGGTAAACTTACATTTTTCCATCGAATTCTCCCACGCCCATGTTGTAAAACATGATTCCGTCGCCGTGTCGATGATCCCCGATGCCCATACTGGGATCGAAGGAGAATACCTGGCAGCCGAACATCTCGTGGATACTCTCGTCGAAAGACCATTCGTTGGCGATCCTGCAAGTACAAAAATCAATTTCTAAAACATTTGATCCTAAATAAAAAAAAAATGGTCATCGAATATAATACTTCTATAAGATAAAATTCGCATTCCTGTAAAATCTGGCGTATAATGCGCCCTTTTAACACAAAAAATAAGATCGAAATTTACGGGTGAGTATTATACGCCGGTGTAACGTTTCCTGCCACACAGCTGTGAATTGGCTTCTTTGTGGAAATAATCATCACACGTGCATTTTGCAGCTGTATCTTAAAAGTTATTGCGTAGTCCCCACCTAGGATCTCCGCCACAACCTTTGACACCACAAAGGACCCTTTTCCCGTCACTAGCAGGATGTAACTAGATGCTAAAGGCACCGACCCCTTTTCCCCGAAGCGGGAGAAGAGAGAGAGAGAACCGATAGATGATTTGAAACCTTCGAACTGAGCGGACTCCGAAAGAGAATTCTTTCTCACAAACCACATCATTTGAACTCTAATAATCTTTTAATAAGTTTAATAACTTCAATGTATAATATGTAAATAATAGCTGTGACGTAAATAAACTAAATGTTTAAATTAATTAATATATCACAGTACCATATATATTATTTATCTCAAACGTCCCACCGAGTATAAAAATTAGAACATTAAAAATAAAAAATAAAATGATGAGCATAGAAAAAACAAGTAATATAAAAAACAAATTTTTAAGTCAATTCCTACATAGATCAACAAAGAAAATTTTTACTTTAGCTACTTTTTATTAAATAGTTACAATTATTATAAATATGTATATACATAGGACAGAAGCACAACATTAAGTGGTAATTAATTTTTATTAATTATCATTAAACTATCGCATTGTCATCCAAAACAATTGCGCATATAAAATTTCAGTTCAACTGAATGCTTTAAAACGGGTTGTATTTGTAATTCTTTAAAGAATTAGTTTTAATCAATTAATTTGTATTTATTATAATTAAATTATTGTATTGTCATCCAAAATAATCATGTATATAAAAAGACAGCTAAAACATTTTGGGGATGAAGGCATTCTGATGTTGAGCAGTCCCTCGGTGAGAAAATGGAAAGACCACTCGAACACCTCGGGGTTATAAATTCCAAATTTTTACCTAAAAAAGATAGGCCTGAAGGATATAATATTTCTCCAACAACGACTTTATGGAAAAATTCTAGTCTAGAAATTTTCCCATTTAGTTTAAAACTAATAAACCTGTAATAGAATTTAAGTAAGCAAATACCATGTTAAAAAATAGCTAAATATTTTTTAAATTCTTATAAATTTTAAGCAGATACTCTAAACAATAAGGCGTGTCATTATTAATGCGATTATCCTTTAAACCTTAGTCGAGGCGACAAAGAAACCTCTGGATATTCAATAAATAAATACTTTTATAAAGAGAGTCATAAATTTAAGTTAAAATAAAAAGAGGCTATAGTTTCTGCAATGAACAGTCTATGCCAAACCTAAAATTTTTATATAAAATATTATTTCATGTAGACTTCAAGTTCAGAAACAAGACCCCATTTATCTTGTTTCAAAATTCTTATTTTCAACACAAAGCATTTTTGACTTCAGTCTGTTTTAGAAATTTATTCAATGGGTAAGAATATACGAGTACTTTGCTTTACAGTCACATTTTTCAAAGTACTTTGAAGAAACAAAAATACTGTTATGCCTTGTGTTTAATTGTATAAGAGAATATTCAGATATATTCGAGTTACGTGAACAAAAATAAATTACACAAGTGTATACAATACAGTAATAAATTCTCAATATGTATGTAATGCACTAATAAATTCTACATATGTGTGTACAATACATTAATAAATTCCACATATATAATAACCTAGCTTGAAAAAAACATTTAGTTTAATATTTAGAAATAAATATGAGAAAATAGAATTACTTTCATGTTTCCAGTCAATGCCTCTCATAAATTCACTCATCAAAATTTTGTTCAATTCACATTTATTGAAATATCGTACTTAGAAAAAAGTTTCTTTAATTTTTCAAACATACAGATCTTTAAAAAAAAGTGAGTGAGTGTTTGTATTTTCGAACTATAAGGCAAAGGCTGCGGTGGTAAGGGACGATTCCTGTTAGGGAACTAGTGACTTCCCAACGGTCACGTTGTTTCGTGTGGGAAAGCATCCAAGACAGGACAATACCGACACCTAAGTTCAAGGACAAGTCAACCTTAGACCTCCTTTTATCCAACCTACAGAGAAGTGACCAACGCAGTTCCTACGCCAAGCTTCGACTTCATTGTCTACCAAATGAGGGGTTACAAGGGCCAATGGCCGAATAGTATAATCCCGGCTACGTCCAAACAAAAGTGATCCTGCCACACAACACCAACTAGAAGACGTTTGAGCCTCTACAGATTTAACGTGCATCGTCCTCCCCCCCCCTACACGGCGGGTCTTGGGAGGCACTAGGGCTCGAATTCCTGACACACCGACCACGAGTCCATGGCCATGACCATTGGGCTACCATGGTCACATAGCCGCCAGATAGTGTTGAAGGTTATTTTTGAAACTAAAGAAATTTTTTCTCCACTGGATATTATTCAGTGAGCACCCGAAAGGAACTGTTCTTTTATCAAGACTGCCAAAACGCACTATGTTAATTTTTTTTTCATGGTAAGTATTTCAACTAATACATTTTATCTTAGGCCCGAATGAATGTTTGCGTTTGTAATTGAGAGACCTCCATAATTCATTGTGGTTACTATATGATTTCTACGATTGTGGATACGACACTTCTCAGGGCGATGAAACACCCTCGAAGTTTTCGTGGAGCACCAATATTAGGTCTTCGAGCCTCAATAATATAACGTGCATTGTGAAGTTTGAGAAAAGAAAACTGAGGGAGATAGCGTGAGAGCTCCAGAAATTAAATAATTTATTTCTTTCATCCCCAGCTTTTCGTTACAGTATGTACAGTTAGTTACAAATTTAAATTATTGACTGTGTCCATTCTACAGAATATGTTATTGATGAAGGAGGAGGCAAACACAACCGTTCTTTCCGGTGTTTCAAAACGGACTGCCTTTCCATTCCGTTGGGGGTGAGGGCCGTCGCCTCTTACACACCTCAAATTACTCTCGGGGCTCCGGCTCGTAGGTGGAGCGGAGTTTTTCTCACGGCCATCGGTTGTTGGGCCGATGTCAGATGAAAAGACCCCACAATATTTTAGGGGTGCAAGTGTGGATATGAACAGTTTAATGCTATCTACATAAAGAAGCCGATTTTGCACCTGCGTGACGCAAAAACGTTACATATCAACTTCTTTTTATACCCCAGGTCTTCGATAGCGCTAGGACTCGAACCTACGACTTGGCACGCTATCATTGGCTATCATGGCTTTCAAAGGCACGGAAACACACAGGTCAGCGTTAATTTTTATATATTTTTCTAGTATTACCTTTTATATACATCTATGGTAAAAATTAATGCATCTGTATAAAAAAGAGAGATTGAAAATGTTTTAAAAACTTCACTGAATTTATCTCTGTAATTACAATCTTCAACAGTACAAAAGTCTTATTTAGTCTTTTCAATTGTTTTTACTGTGTGTTGCTTTATTCAATTATCACAATCTTAGTGGCACTAAAGGACTCATCCAGTAGAAGGATTGATCCACGTTAGATCTGTCGAGATTCAAAATCTCCACGTTGAAGTAGTATGGAAGCGAGAGTGGTTGCTAGCTCAAGTATCGTCCTCATCACTTGTTTGAGTGAGTGAGTGAGTGAATATTAACGTCGCACTGTTCAGCTACACGATGGCTTTTGGCGACGGACCTCGTACAATTGAACCTTGGTCAAGTGACAAGGATGACACCTGAGCTGGCACCCCCCTCTCCTAACTACCACACCACACCAACGGAAGGACGTTTGAGCTCTCAACAGATTTCACGTGCATCGCTGCCCTACACGGCGGGTCTTTAGTGGTACTGCGCTCGAACTCATGACTAGCCTGTCATGATCCGATACATTGACCGCTGGGCTACCGCAGCCCCCATTACTTATTTGAAAAATGCGAGTTTCGTTTTCACCAAACTTCGTGTGGCTTCGAAATGCTACGTTAACAAAACAATCAATCAACTACCTAGTCTTTTCGATCAAAAATACATGCGGCCACAGTAACCTATTGTTCACGAACTCGTGGCCAGCGTGCCATGAGTCCGAGCTCTTGTGCCATTGATCACCCGCCTTGTAAAAGGGCTGATGTACGCTGAATCTGTCGAGGTTTAAAGTCCTCCCGTTGGCGTGGTGGGGCTGGTTTGGAGAGTGGGGTACCAGCTCAGGTGTCATCCTCGTCACTTGACTGAGATTCAGAATTACGAGGTCCGTCACTAATAGCCCTTGTGATGCTTTATAGCGGACGTTAATAAAAACTCACTCAAGGTATCCAACTACGTTCGAGAAACCGTGATTTTAAAAAAACGCATAAGGAGATAATTTTCATGATATTTAGTGTCACTTAGATTAGACTACATGTACAAAATTGTTTTAAAAGGAACATTTTGACAAAAAAAAATATTTAAATACAATATTTCAGAAAAAAATTAACTTAGATTAATTTTTTTTTTCAAAATTCTCTCCTTTTGAGAAAATGCTTCTATTATAATAATATTTTGCTTGTATATAGTTCAGACCTCTTTACAGAGGCTCAACTATGTGATTTTTTGAAAAATTCACATTATTTTCAGAGTTACAACCAATTTTAATATATAATTATCGGCGTTTTTTTCTTAAAATTTTTCTTCCCCCTGTAGTCTTAAAACATGGATAAACTCACTTCTAAGCAGCTGTATATTTCAAAAATTCTAGTTGAGCCTCTGTAGAGAGGTCTGAGCTATATACAGGCAAAATATTATTATAATAGAAGCATTTTTCACAAAAGGAGAACATTTTGAAAAAAAATTATTCTAAGTTAATTTTTGGCCAAAATATTGTATTTAAATAATTTTGTTTTGTCAAAATGTCCTTAAAACAATTGTATACACGTATTCTAATCTAAGTGACACTAAATATCATGAAAATTATCCATTTATTCGCTTTTGCAAAATCACGGTTCCGAACGTAGTCGGATACCTTAAGCAAAAATATTCAAGCATCTCTCCCTCTCTGAAATTGTTTCGAACTGTAATTCGTTCTAATGGACATTTTCGGATGAAACTTTTATCACTTTTCACAGGAAGCCCCCGCTGTCCAGAACCACATCAATTCTGTTACAGATGACCAGCGGAGTGTACCACTGTCCATCACTTATTGTGGAAAGGAAATGAACGTTTGATGACTTTTTCAGAAGGAGGGGGAGGGGGTACACAGTCCTGGTCAAACCTTTAAACGTGATGGGAATAATTACGTGATCCTCTTTCTTTTCTACTGACCGCTTTAATCACGCGAAGAGATACCGGACTTCCGCGCGATCAATGTTCTCCAAAGTGTAGATTTTCGGGGAAAACGTAGATTTCAACGCGGAAAAGAGACTGCAGAGGTTTCCTGTGTCAATTTAATATTTTTTTGTTTGGCTTAAAGTGAAGAACGAAAGGGGTGAAGAAACTCTCATCTGGATAAGTTCTATGACAAAATAAAACTTTAATGTTGCTATCTCACTTCTGGTTTTGTCACGAATATTTTCAGAACTTTCCAAATAAATGTGTTAGTAAAAACGGAAAAAATGTAGGGATTAGTAAACACGCGTAGGTATTTTACTCATATACAACCCCATGGTATATTTAAGTGCTGAATCAGTAATGAGAAAAAAAAAATTTAAGTACAAGCCACCCCTTACCAAACAAAAAACTTTTATTGTTAGCAATAACTTTTATATTTTACTATACTACTAAACTTCTACTATATTTTAAAAACATATTAAGGTGCAATAATAGTCAAAATAAATAAATATTACACACACATTAATGCATGTGCATTAATTCGTTTAAATTAATAAAATGTAAAAGACTAATATTAGGTTGGGGAAAAAGAAATCCATTATTTTTTCATGAAAATCAAAACTTTATTTAACATGCACCGTTTTTTTTTGTATAATTTATTGCCATTTTAAAGGTAGCTTCATAAGGCCTCTCTTATAGAAATCTTATTGGCGAAAACATCTAGTAATCGATTTTCACAATTTTCTCTTAATCCCGATTTCTTTTCACTCAGGAAGTTTTACAATGCGAGAAAAAGGTGGTAATCGCTGGTGCCAGATCCGGACTATATGGTGGATGTATTAAAACTTCCCAACCAAGCTCCCAGAGGTTCTGGTGAGTCACTACAGAAGTGTGTGGCTTGGCGTTGTCCTGATGGAACACAACACCTCTTCTGTTGGCCAATTCTGGCCATTTCTGGTCAATCGCTAGCTTCAAACGGTCCAGTTGTTGACAGTAGAGATTTGAATTTAGTGTTTGGCCATGCGGAAGCAACTCTTAATAAATGATTCCTTTCCAGTCCCACCAAATACACATTAGAACCTTCATGGCCGTTAGTCCTGGTTTGGCTACCGTTGGAGCTGCTTCACAGCACTTTGATCACGATCGTTTTCGCACAATATTGTAGTATGTGACCCATTTCT